>QTSX02007210.1:0-123993 GCA_014839935.2 Entomophthora muscae
GAGGTAATCTTGGTTGCAACACTTCCTCATAGGTTCTCCTGCCAGTCGGAAGTGCTATTTCTTGGGTTCTTTTCTTTAAAGTAACTTTTCCTTGGGTAAATAGGTGTGGATGACCTATTGCTGCTACCACCCTCAAGTATATACTTCTGGAAAGTATATAACACAAAATTAAGAAAAAAGAAGAGAATGATAACTTTACTGAATATAGAAGGATAGTATTATATGGTTTGATGATAAGCCTCATAGTGTCCATGTGAATCATGGCAGCCATGGGGCTTGTGTCAATCTGTCCATCATGGAACTTGAATGCCTGATCCTAGTATGATATCTGGATGTGATGTTGGTGCCACCTTGTACTTGGTGATCGAGCAATTTCTTGGGGAAATGATTTCCTGGGAGGTAGTGATCGTAGATGTTGTGATGGAATACATAATCAATTTACGTTTAAATCATGCTTTTATATGGATGCTTAGAAAACCAAGCCTGAGATTTAGCTAAAAATAATTTTAATACTTCGACCTCCATTACAAGTCTACACCAGCTTAAAACAGGTCAAGATGCCCCAATCGAGATAGATGTGTATACCGATCTAATATATTTAGTATATATTGATCTTCTTTAACCATGCCTTATAATTGACAGATGATAGATTCTCGGAGCAGGTTTTACCTTGCCCGTATCATTGATTACTTATGGATGCTGATGTTTCATAGTAAGCTTGGATTGTGTAGATAGACAGATAGCTGCCTACTTTTGTTTTTACGATATGATAAGATTGTTGAAGGGGATGATTTAACCATACGTTGTAAGTAAAAAGAAACATGATCAAACTGATGTAGGCTGAAGCTCGTGTTAAAAATTAGGTTAGTTTATCCATTGCTTAGATTTGTGCTTTTAGAATTGAATCTAAAGCTGGATCTTATGTATGCTTTGAATTGGCTGACTGCATAGATAATCCAATTAAGGATGATCAGATTAAACAAGAATGATGTATAATATGTACATAAAGGCTTGAGTATCATAAACTTAACTTTGACCTTGATTATTTCATATCCGAGAAAGCTTACAGTTGCTTAAAGTGAGGCCAAAATCTCATGAGAACTAACTTGATAAAGTTAGATATTTTATATTTCTCCACTCTTCATAATAAAGGAATGTAACTTTTAAAATAAGACAGGAAATCTATACAGAAACCTCTCATTCAAGTTGAGAAGGGTTCAAGTTCGATATTGACTGAGCGCAAGGCATTGAGGATCCATTCAGGATAGCTTTTTTCTTTGCTGTAATACCCCTTCATGAATTTGCGAACAAAAGCAGGAAACTCATCGCATATGATACTCTTCCGAATACCTTCCATGAGGCGCATTTGAAATCGAAGGTTGTGCACTGAAATCAGATGGCAGCCGACAGTATCTTTAGCGACAATCGTGTGTAAGTAAGCTCGAGAATGTTTTTTGCATGTTGAACAGTCACATTCGGCCTCTATTGGCAGTTGATCATGCGTATATTGCTTTTGCTTGAGTGAAAGCGACCCCCCCAAATGTCAACGCGTTTCCGAATCTCTATTACAGCATGTAAAAATCATGATGTTTCTTGATACGCTTACTGCCGTCCTAGTTGGAAACACTAGTTGAACGTGTAAGTCTTTCTAGAATACTCCAGTGATTTCGCTTACCACAATCGTACATGTCAACGCCAAGAGCAGAGCAAACCACTAGATCTTCGGCATATCTGAAACATTAGATGTTTGCTTTATAAATGGAAAATACCCTACACCCATACAATATCGAGGCTTGAATTCGGGAAGAAGGTCTGTGCACAATGTAACTCTGAAAATTATGAATATAAACTTGTTATATTCTTACACTCTCCAAAAATCATCTTTACTCTCTCCTCCGCTAAGTCCTCCAATAGCATAACCAGGTGTATCTCTTTTAACCATTTCTGGTAAAAGTTATTAACCTTCTTATTGAAAAAGGTTACCTTCGACACATATTTTTCTCAACCTTGGATCCAATCCACCCTGAATAATTGCAAATAAGTTCTGCTCTTGGGGACGGGAATGGGCTTTAATACAGCGGTCAAGCCTGGAAACAACAGGCTTGAATGATTTAAAAATAAATTGGATACCATCTAATAGAACGGTGCATAGCTTCTTCCACCCGTTGTCCGGTTGTGGTTGTTGAGATAACATCATCTAATTGCATCATAATATCTGCTCCAATTGAATTTTGGAGCTTGATTGAGTGCTCTGGGGTCATCATCATTAAAGAAGAATCATGAGGGATTGAAATTGAACACCCTCCTAAAAGAATAAGAAAACACCTCTCAAAAAATAAACCTCAGTTATTTCAGCAAGCTTAAGTAGTGAAACCATCTGGAAGCCTCCAGAATCCTGCACACCAAATAAGTATATTGAAAAAAGACTAAAATTTACAGTGAGTAGCCCTCTCTTCCATTTCATAAAATTATGAAGCCCACCCACTTTATTCAAAAGATCTGGGCCCTGTGGAGAATTAAATTTGTATCCCGGAGTTGAAGATTAGTTTAAACTTACTGGACGATGACCCTTAAAGATAAGTTAAGGGGATATTTTTAAAAAAAAAACTTACAAGGTGATAAGTGTTTCCTAGAATAACGTGGCAGCCAACTTCCTCTAACTGGTGAGGAGTTATCCCTTTCATAGTGCCCTGAGTACCAACAGCCATGAACATAGGGGTGTCGGCTGTGTAGTGGGGAAGATGTAACTTTGAAACTCTTGCTTTCGTTGTGCTGCATCGAGCAATTATTTCAAACTTTAACGGACTTGCTGACATGATTTTTTCCCTATATTCTATAAATATAATGTAAACTTGGAAGAAGTGAAGAAAAAAGAAGTTGTAAGGGGTTAAGGAAGATAAACTACTTTAAACATTAAATCCACAATATTAACCGATTTTATTAAGCCTGGTGTGCAATATAATTTTTAGCACAACTGTGAAGAATTATGGAACGAGAGGTTCTATCGAAAAATGTGCTTCAGGTTCGACTCTGGATGAATGCTTAATTTTGAGAATTAATCCTTGTCTCCTGATTTTTTCTTTGAACACTAATAAAATATTGTTCCCTTAAAAAATTGTCTCCTGATTTTTTAAAGGCAATACCTGAAAAATGGGTTCTTCAATAAAACAATTGTCAAAACAGTGGGGTAGACCCCCTGGCAAGGTTCTGACTAAATGGGTTCGTGACCCGCAATCTGACTTCCCAGTGACCCAAAGCCAAATGTGGAAGTCAACTCAAATGTCCAAATCCTGCAACATGACCAAATGGCAATCCCTGTACAGTGGACAGCTCAATTCAGTGCTTGACTCATTACAAGGATCAGGCCATCCCCCTATCAATACAATTGAGTGATCTTCATAATCATGTTCCTAGTATCCTGATTCATAATAACTATATAACATACATATCTCAATAAATAATATTATCTATTTTCCTATCATTTCCCCCTTATAACTCTGCTAAAACAGCACAGTTATGACATTGGTAGCACAGGTAGGTTCTCCATCCTATCTTTCTTTTCAAAATTTCTCCGGCTGCCCATACTTGCCGCGGTCAACAAATATATGAAAGAATTATGTCCAGGCTCCCTGTGGACTGGATGTCCTACACACCAGGGACCAAGATACCAGAACATGATAATGTTGATCCCTTCCTTCAACACCCTATCAGCCCAAGGGTTCTTCCAGGCCCTCTCTTATATGCTTCAAACCATTGACAAAAGCATCATGTCCACCCACGTAGCCCAGCAACTCTGCAGCGCCACCTTAAAACCATTTGCCGGAGCTAATAATGACATCATTGTGGCATGAATCCCATCCCCCCAAAGCAAGCTGACACAGATAGAATGTCCAACCCCTTTTTGGATTGAGGAGATATCCATTTTCCTGACTCACGACGCTGGCACCTGGTGCAACAAGTGGCATGAGGATCATACAGAGAAGGACTGAGAGACATTCAAGCAAGACTTCTTGGCAAGAATCTTAATGAAGGACACTGCCCTCATGTTCATACACCAGGTAAAGAACTTGGCACATACTGGCACAGTGAAGAAACTGAAAAGAGCCTATGAGGAGTTGCGGCTATGAGCATTCACAGATATGGGGTTTGACAACCCAGTTACACACCTCATGTACTATGACGCTCTCAAGCCACATGTGATGAGACATGTCAACCTGGACCAAGTTACCAACCTCCAGAGCCTTTACTATGAGGCAGAGAAAGAAGAGCAAACATCCAATGCGCTGAACAAAGCACAAACTGGGTGTAAATACCCAATATAGGGGAAGTACTTTAGCAAGGTATGGTGTCAAGTTTGACACTTGGAACCCGGTGAGCGAGGTAACAATTGGGTATACCATCAATACCCAACAGAACAACTTTGTGTGTACATTAAATTATCTGAAATTACTGGCAAAGTAAGTAAGTACATATTATATCAAAGTGTAGACGGCTATGGACATTGTTGAATGGGGCAAAGCCAGGGTGAGCCATGAGTACACCTGGAAGGAGTTTAATTGCACAGGCTTCTTGTAGTAGTACTCCTTGGTGGGTTCGTGAAAAGGCCCATATGGTTTGAAGGTGTATTGGTGGCCCCCAATCCTTAGGCAGACTGTAATGACAGCAGAGAAGATAAGAAGGTTTATCTTCTATCTCCTGGGAAAGGGCAGACAAAGCTTATGTCTTAGACTTTTCTTTTAGGTAAGTTTTTTAGTGAATTATGTGATATGATTGAGGGTAATTATACTCAATGATAGCACAATCTATCATCAAGTGAATGTTTTTTATTATATACTAGTGGCCTTGGTGTGACATGAACAATGAAAAATATTGGATTGGGAACCCCAAACAGTTGGTGTTGTCTGAGATTCCCTTTCTGGGGTGGCATTGGGGTGGATTCAGTGGCAATGTATTGCCAATTCCTGGCTGGCAGTAGCATGAGAAATATTGGGATGCTTTCATTCACCCAAATTTATTAGGTGCAGTTAGTGCATGAATATTGGTGCAGTGTAGCTTATCAACCCCTCCCATATTTGAGAGATTCCCAATTTGAGCAGCAGTTCCCCCCAAATTAGGACTTGGGGAAAATTTTCTTTTTTGGTTTCCCAAATTGGAAGTTTCCCCATTTGATGGGGGTGGACAGCCCAGTTGTGTGGGGGGGTGCCGCCAGCAGCTGGCTTGCAGGCTGGGCATGGGGCTGGCAGAAGCCTGGTGGTCAGCCACGCGGTTTGTGGCTGGCCTATAAAAGGCAGAATTGTCAAAATTCAAATTTTTAAAGTTTGTTTTTTGCTGTGAAATTTTGTGGAAGTTTCCCCAATCAGGGGAAACTGTTGCAAATAGTTCTTTTGATTATTTGGTGCCATTGTGTTGCAAATGTTGATTTCTTGAGACATTTTGTCATGAATATTCCTGATACTGGGAAAAGAAAAAGATCCAAGGACTCTCACCCCCAGGACGGTCCAGCCACCCTCTGCCTGATAGCAGTAATAATGCAAACAAAAAACCTCTGAGCTCTAATGACCACAATAACAGGAACAGTGTCCAATCCATCCACACTCATTTCATAGTCACCAGTACCCAAGGTAATCAGGATAAGGGAAAAGCCCAAAGAGAGCAATAAGTGAGCCAAGCTCTCCCTGCCAACATTCTGCCTTGCCAAATAATGAACACCCCCAGAAGACATGGATCAATGTCCAATGACCAGGCCCCTTTGGGAGACCTGTTACTCTACATTGTTGCCAGACATCTTGATAAATCAATTTCTTATCCTTTCTGCTTTTGAAGTTATACAGGTTCAGCACTCCTGGATTCAGGCGCAGATTGTACCCTTGTCAACAGCAATTTTGTGAACAAGTTCAAGCTAGTGATAATAAGCGCCTTTTGGGGAAGCTTCATATATGGAATTAAGAAAGAAGAGAAGTATCTTTTATTGGATAATATTTTAGACTTATATAGACTTGGCTGTGGCGGAGATTTAGTTGGATCAAACCTAGGGGTTGGTCATGTGCGGGATGGGTTCAAGCCACTGAATACTTGGACAGTTGTGTGATATTGCTTGGTTGCCATTTCTGGTATGTCAAACTGTATATTGGGAGGGCACTAAATTGGGCAATGATTGGATGTTAAGTGGGTTGGTGGTAGCCAGAATACTTGTACATCCAGATCCTTGACACTAGCCACTAATTCTTTGCAGAATAAGAACATGGTTTTAGCTGATGAACATCACATTGCTGTTACCTGGGAAACCGCCCCTTTTTCATCATGTTAGAGAACCTTCACTCCACCATGCAGGAGCCCGTCATTGACTTTCCAAAATTTGACATTGTACTTGGACTGGACTGGCTACAAAAGAATAACCCCCATGCAGACTGGGTCACCTCATTATTAGCCATCAAGCGTAAAGGGATCAACCACCAGATCTAACCTGACTTGGTGGACCAACTCCTTTGCAATCATGCCTTTGTGCATATTACAGAAACTCTCAAAAAAGGAGAACCTCAAGGCAATTGACCACAACTCCTGCCAGTACAAGATCATAAATTTCAAGGACCACCAAGACACCACCAAGCCTCATGATCAGGAAATTGTGACCCACTATCCAGAATATTCAAGGAGTCCCCACCAGGTTTTCCACCAGAAAAACACATACAGCACTCCATCCAACTCAAGGGAGCCATACCCAAGGCGCAACTCATCTACCGCCTTATCCCAAATGAGGACATTGCACTGCGTGCTTACCTCAAAGAGGCGTTGGAGAAAGGACTTATCTGCCCATAAGTCTCCTTTTGGTGCCACTGTATTATTTGTGGCAAATAAGGATGTAACCCTTTGACTTGTTATGGATTATTGAGCCCTAAACAAAGTTACCATCAAGAATTTTTACCTGCTTCCACTCATTGGCAATCTCTTCTACTCCTTAGGTGGAGCAACTGTCTTCTCCAAGATTGACCTTATAGCAGGCTATAACCATATTTGTATCAAGGAGCAATAAATACCCAAGACAGCCTTCTTGTTGTGCCCTGCCCCAAAGGGCAGGCTTCAAAACAAACTTTAAATTCTAATTTGAATCTAAAGGTTGAAGTAGATTTTATTTAATTAGTTTTAGTCAAAGCTTACCTTGTTTTTGCTTGCTTTTGGTTTTGGTTTTTGCTTTTTTGTGCTACCGCACAGTTTCTTTCTGAACTATCTTTATAAATTCCTATTTCAAATAGGTTTTCTTTTTTCTTCCACTGCTTACGCAACCACCACTCTCCCAAACACTGCAGTTGCAGATCTTTGGGTTGTCTCCTGCAAGATCATCTTCCCCCAACTACCATGTGTTTTCTCCACAATTTATCAGTTTACCTTTGCCAATAAACTCCTGTTTACCTATTGCAGATCCTTCCTGGCTTCAATTCTGTTATCTATAAATAAAGGCTTTAGAAAATTAGGCATCTAAGCTGAAATTCTAAGTGGTTTTCCTAAATCACTGTCCACAGGTTTTACTTTAATCTTATGTTTTTCTTTTCAAATCTTCAGTTTCTAACTTTGAAATTTACTTAGGTTTATAGTAAATTAAATACTTTGTTAGGTCTAAATTTGCTTCCAGAGATAAAACAGTTAGCATAATTAGAATAGAGATAACTAGACAACAAGAAATTAGCTTGTTGTCACCATTTTTTAACATTAGGGATAAATTGACTAGTTTTATGTTGAGATATTCCCATGGGGAATATCCTGACGTAGATACACCTTTGGTTACAAACAAATCTTTATTTAACACTTTATTCTATATAGTTTGTTTACAATTAGTTAACTCTATGACACCTTTTGTGTCTAATCATAAGTTTTTGGCAGGTCTTTTAAAAGTACTTCTATAAACTTTACCTACTTTCCTTTATCTTTTAAACTTAAATCCAAATGCTTTACATGGTATAGTTTATAATCTTGCGCCTTATTGGGCAAGACCTTACACTTATGCACCAAATATGGGTCATACAAGTGTGCTGTGCTCAACTTTGGGATGACAAACACACCATCAACCTTTGTTACCTTTATGAATGAGGTCTTTGCCCCTCACATTGGAAATCATGCACTAGTATACTTAGACAATATCATTGTCTATAGCTTCTTGGTGGAACAACATCATAAGGATTTGGAGGCAGTCTTTGTCACCCTGGCGTAACATAAACTGCTGGAAAAACCCTCCAAATGTCAGTTCTTCTGCAAAAAGTTACCCTTCCTGGGACACATAGTTTCAAAATATGGCATCAAGCCTGACAATCAGAAGATTAAGGCCATCTGCAAGATGCCACTGCCAAAAGACAAGTCCAAACTCTATAAATTCCTGGGAATGGCTGCCTACGTCTGACAATTTATCCCCAACTGTGATGTTTTGACAGCACCCCTGTCAGCCATAACTGGTACCAAATCAAAATTTGTATGGACCCTGCAACAAAACCTCTTTTTCTGCTGTCCAAAGGAAAAACTGTTATCTTCCCCCATCCTATAATATCCTAAAAGAGATGTAGATTACCAGATGGAAACCAATGCCTCAGATGCCTCCATTGGAGGGGTACTTTGAATCAAAACAGACAATGGTGATTTACTGTCTGTGGCCTAAAAAAAATTCAAGCTGAAAGATGGTGAGTGCCATTACTAAATTCACAATAGGGAGCTGCTGTTTATTGTTCATTGCCTTGTAAAGTGGCGCTGCTACCTGGAGCGTCAGGAAGAATTCCCCACTCTAACCAACTATAAGTCCCTCATTTACTTCAAAACACAGGACAACTTATCCAGACATCAATCACACTGGATGACATTCCTGGAAAGATTCAATATGAATATTAAATATAAGCCTGGACCTGTCAGGGATTTCTCCCCTGCCTACTTCAATTATATGGGTAATGCCTTACAATATTCCAAGGAAAACAGAACCAGCAAGCAGAGTCTAGACACTTCTTTTACCTTAGACACTATCCCAGACAGGGATTGAATCCAGAACCCTATGGACAATTCAAACATTAGTATATACTATCTATATGATGTTATATTACCTATTTATATTGGTTTCCTTCATTTGAAGTTGATTTTTGACTTTGATTTTGCTCTGGAAATCTTAAAGAATCATTTAAAAGACGTCACTATACGCTCAAAGCCTGATTGGCTGCCTTGGTTCACTCTGCAGCTCCCAATTCTAAGTACTCTTCACAAGGACATGGCTCTGTACTCTCATTTCTGATGTATTAAGCCCTTAACCCGCTTAATTGTTTCTTCTCTTGTTTCTTACTCCTGGCTCATATATTGCAACTATAAGGCTGTACAAGCCATTCAGTTCCAAATCAAGTCAGATATGCAACAGGTATTAGTTTTAAACATTATCCTCATGAAAATCACTGTCAAATCACCTCCTATCATAAGATCCTCTTGAATAACCCAGCCTCACTCTTTTGGTATTTAAGAAAGTTATTTCTACCATTTTCACTTGTTCCAACAATAAAGACTTTATCCTACACCTGCTACTCATTCATCTTCTGATAACATATTTTTGAAGCCATGAGAGGAATTCTATTCCTGTTCTGGTTTCTAGCTTCCTTCTTGCTAGTGGTATCAACCTTGGAAAACCCAACACCTACAACTGACTGGTACAACTCTTCTCCAGATGACACCCATCAAAAGGAATCCCTCGCCCACGGATGGTTCAAATACCCCTCTGGCCACTGGGGACGTAAATTTCAATATGGTTGTTTGTTTACTCTGCCTCCTACCAAACCTGCTCTGGTTAGACCTTACGCCTCCTTCTACCTCTTGAAATATGTGGTGGGTTACTACCTACTTGGTTGGTTCAGCTCTATGTTTGAAATATTTGCTTACCTGGGACACCTAGGACACCTTGCAATGGTCACAGATCCTATTGGCTCAGTAATAGCAGGATTTAACTTAGGGGCCTTGGCTCATCAACTAGGGAACTGGTTCCCTGCCAAGTGGGTCCCTGACAGTTTGTTGGAACCCATCTTGAGCTTCTTACTTAGAAGTTCATAACCAACCCCTGCAAGCTACCTTCTTTATACCGTACTTATCAAGAGTTTGGCAGTCACCTTGGTTACCACCATCATTAGCATTACCACCTATTGTCTGGTTTGCCTTTTCCTGCATACCAAGACCTCTGTTGCCTCCAGAGCAACTGCTCCTCAACAGGTTCAAAACCAAACCGTGGTACTAAACCAGATTTCAGCAGTATCTCCCAACAACAAAGGGAAAAGATCCTTATGCTCCTGGCTTTCTCACAATCACTGTTTGAAACATCTTCTGCACAATTCCAGACTGACACACAGAAGGTACATCACATGGCCAAAAAGCTCACAGGCAAGTCTTGCGTCTGGTACACCAAAGCCACCCTTCAAGGGGAGAAATTACTAAACAACTACCCTGACTTTTGCAACTCCTTGTTGTCCACTGTAGTGCCAGCACAAACCACAGAAGAACTCAGAGACCGCATAATGACCTTATATCAAGGCAGAATGTCCATCAAGGACTATATTGAAGAATTCTCTCGCCTCAAGGAAGCAATTGGGATGACTGATGCCAAAGCTTGTTACCTCTTTCAGAAGAAACTGTCTCCTGAACTCAAGAACTTCCTGGCCCACCATG
Organism: Entomophthora muscae; assembly: GCA_014839935.2. Classification (NCBI taxonomy): domain Eukaryota; kingdom Fungi; phylum Entomophthoromycota; class Entomophthoromycetes; order Entomophthorales; family Entomophthoraceae; genus Entomophthora; species Entomophthora muscae. Next base: position 10,669 of record QTSX02007210.1, read on the forward strand.
TGTTACCTGAAAAGTTTTCTGATCTTACCAAAGAGGTTTTTAAATGGTCCTCCAAGGTAAAACAGCTTCCTTCTTGGAAAAATACCAAGACTCCGCCCGCCTGTAACTTACCATCCCCTGCCAAGGTTCCAAAGGGATTTGTTCCTAAGCCTGGGGGAGGTTACCAGTTGGCCCCCAAAGAGAAACAATGTTGGGTCCACAAAGGACTGTGTCTCTATTGTGGGCAATCAGGTCATACCGCCAAGGAGTGCCAGGCACTCTCCAAGGTACAATCCACTTCAGGCCATCTCCTTTCAAACACAGATTCCAATAAATCTTCCACTCAGTCTTATGCTCTTTTGCCCATTTTTCTAGACCACAAATTTGGCACTACAGCCAGCTATGCACTGATTGACACAGGAGCAATGGGGAACTTCATTGATCAAGATCTTTTGACTTTGTTAGGGTTTGAGACCTCAGGGCTAGCCTCCATAAGACTTTCTGAAGGTACCCCTGCCCAAGTAGGACGCCTAGTCAAACCCCTCCACACTCAGGTAGGGAACAACTCATACCACCTACCCACCTCTACGCTCTCCAACTTGGCCTTCCTGTTAGTCTTGGGACTTCCCTGGTATCAGGAAGCCAAGTTACAGTTCAACTGGGACACTAATTCAGTCACACTTCACTCCCATGGACAACCAACCACGGTGCCTCTCAAAAAACCGTATCATAAAGTACCAAAGAACTTCACAGCGTACTTAAACTCTCTACTTCTTGTGGGGAGTCTAGCACCAGATTCTATTCTGAAGGAAATTCAAGACTTAAAGGAGGCGTTTAGCGGGGAACTATGCTCTGTCCTTACTGAAAGAAGACCATCTGATCTTAGAATTGACTTGATACAAGGCTCCTCCCCCACCTGGGGAAAGCTTTACCTCATGAACTGAGCACAGGGAATTGCAATGAAGGCATACCTTGAAAAAAACTTAGCAAAAGGGTTTATGCGTCAATCCAACTCCCCATGTTCATCAACCATGTTCTTTGTAGGGAAAGCTGATAGGACCCTGAGACCAGTCGTGGACTTCACCAAACTAAACACCATAACCATTAAGAACCAAAACCCCTTATCATCTGCAGAGTCCCTGACCAACCAACTTACTCACGCCAAGGTTTTTTTTCTAAACTAGACCTCCCCAGTGCTTATAGTCAGATACATATTGCTGAAGGTCATGAATGGAAGAAGGCAGTTTGCACTCCCTTTGGGCCCTATGAATACCTTGTGATGCTCTTTGGTTTGAGTAACGCCCCTGCAGCCTTTCAAGGCCTAATGAGTGAGGTACTCTTCCCTCTACTTGATGTCTGCATGGTCGTCTACCTTGAAGATATCTTGGTATACTCACAGAACAAGGAGACCCATACTACACACCTATGGGAGGTCCTCCAATTACTCATTGACAACTGATTGTTTTATAAACTTGAAAAATGCCAATTTTTTGTTACCAAAATTGAATTCCTTGGATACAAGATTGACCCAGGCGGTTTTGTGGTTGCTCCCTCTAAGGTACAAGAAGTCTTGAACTGGACAAGACCCACAACATGTACCAAACTTTGCGGGTTCTTAGGCCTTGCTAATTTTTGCCGCAAGTTCATCAAGGATTTATTTTCTACTGCTCTCCCTCTCACTCACCTGACCTCCAAAAAGGTTCCCTTTTTTCTGGTTGTTGGAAGCTGACTAGGCATTTAAGACCCTCAATAAGCTTTTCACCTCTGCCCCGGTCCTTCTCTGTCCTGACCCTGAGCGCCAATTTTTTTTGGACACAGACGCCTCCGACTTTGCCCTAGGAGGGGTGTTGCTGCAGCTTAGGGAGGATAGTGAACTCCACCCTGTGGCGTTCTACTCCTATAAGCTGCTTGGTTGAGAGAGAAATTACCACGTGTACAATAAGGAACTATTTGCCATTGTCAAATCCTTGGACCACTGGCATCACTACTTGGAAGGAAGTAAATTCCCCGTGCAAATCAGAACCAACCATAAGAACCTCCTCTACTTCACTGAAAAGAGAAAGGTTAGCCCACATCTGGAACAATGGGCTATAGATCTTCTTGCCTTTGAATTCAAGATTATTTACACTCCAGGACATCAGAACATATTAACAGACACCATCAGTAGACAAGAGGATTTGGATGACCCAAGCCAGTCCTACATTAAACACAATGAACACGCTATACTCTCTGAAGATCATTTCCTCTCTCACATCATGACCATAGCTTATTTATCCACCTTGGATCAGGACATCATAGCATCCCAACTCCTTGATAAGGATAACACTCCCACTAGGCTTAATATAAACAACAGATCTTGGTTGAAGAATAGAAGCCTTTATGTACCAACCAATGAACACTGACAAACAATCTTGGAAAGTTTCCATGACTTTCCTCTCACAGGACATGGAGGAATTTTCAAAACAGTCAAGAGAATCCAACAAAGATACTGGTGGCCTAATATGAAGAAAAAAGTTGACAACTACATCTCCACATGTGTGCTGTGTGGCTGCAACAAACCCTCCACCATGAAGCCCCAAGGACTACTCAAATTATTACCCATTCCTCCGCGCCCTTGGCATTCCATCTCCATGGACTTTATTGTGGACCTTCCAGAGAGTGACAACATGACCAGCATCTTTGTGGTAGTAGATTGGCTAACAAAACATGCAATCTTTACCCCCTTCAAATGTGCAATGGCAGAAGACACTGCCAACATGCTCTTTACTCATGTAATTGCCAACCACGGAATTCCCAACAACATCATCTTGGATCAAGGTACACAATTCACATCCAAGTTCTGGTAGCTCCTAATGAAGGCATTAGGTGTTAAAACTCTCATGTCCACATCCTTTCATCCTCAGACTAATGGACAAACAGAAAGGGTTAACCAAGTGCTGGAAGGTTTTCTCAGGAACTATGTGAACTTACGGCAGGATGATTGGGTAACCTTACTTCCACTTGTCCAACTATGCTATAACACCAATCACCATGACTCTATTGGAGTATCCCCCTTCTTTGCCAACTATGGATATAACCCTGAAGACCTTCCTGACCCTGCAACTGAAGACACTATTCCTTCTGCGCACCAATGGGCAACCTTCTTACTCAAGAATTATCAACAACTTAAGACACAACTGGAAAAGGCAATCCTACAGTATAAGAACCAAGCTGATAAACATCAAAGGACCCCAGAAGACATCCAAGTGTGAGACTATGTGTTCCTCAGTGCCAAGAACCTCAAACTGGATATTCCAGGTTAGAAACTAGGACCAAAGAAGATTGGGCCCCTGTTGGTCATTGAGCGACGCTCTGATATTAATTTCTGACTCAAAGTTCCTGCAGGCTCCTCCGCCCATGATGTCTTCCACATTAGCCTTCTGTATAAATTCAAAGAGTTACCATCTGACATAGACCACAAGGATCCTCCTCCTATCATTTTGAACCATACTCTGGAATGGGAAGTAGAAGACATCCTCAATCACTGTACCTCCTGAGGAAAACGTCAATACTTGATAAAATGGAAGGGCTACAAGGTAGAATCCAATTCCTGGGAAACATAAGAGAACCTAGAGAATGCACTGGAAGCCCTCTAACGCTACAAAGAGACTCTGGAAGGGAATGACCTTCCTGGAGAGGATAGTGTCAGGGATTTCTTTCCTGCCTACTTCAATTATATGGATAATGCCTTACAATAATCCAAGGAAAACAGAACCAGAAATCAAAGTCTAGACACTTCTTTTACCTTAGACACTATCCCAGACAGGAATCAAACCCAAAACCCTACGGACAAGTCAAACATTAGTATATACTATCTGTATGATGTTATATTATCTATTTATATTGGTTTCCTTCATTTGAAGTTGATTTTTGACTTTGATTTTGCTCTGGAAATCTTAAAGAATCTTTTAAAGGACGTCACTATATGCTCAAAGCCTGATTGGCTGCCTTGGTTCACTCTACAGCTCCCAATTCTAAGTACTCTTCACAAGGACATGGCTTTGTACTCTCATTTCTGATGTATTAAGCCCTTAACCCGCTTAATTGTTTCTTCTCTTGTTTCTTACTCCCGGCTCATATATTGCAACTATAAGGCTGTACAAGCCATTCAGTTCCAAATCAAGTCAGATATGCAACAGGTATTAGTTTTAAACATTATCCTCATGAAAATCACTTTCAAATCATCTCCTATCATAAGATCCTCTTGAAAAACACAGCCTCACTCTTTTGGTATTTAAGAAAGTTATTTCTACCATTTTCACTTGTTCCAACAATAAAGACTTTATCCTACACCTGCTACTCATTCATCTTCTGATAACATATTTTTGAAGTCATGAGAGGAATTCTATTCCTATTCTGGTTTCTAGCTTCCTTCTTGCTAGTGATATCAACCTTGGAAAACCCAACACCTACAACTAACTGGTACAACTCTTCTCCAGACAACACCCATCAAAAGGAATCCCTCACCCACGGATGGTTCAAATACCCCTCTGGCCACTGGGGACGTAAATTCCAATATGATTGTTTGTTTACTCTGCCTCCTACCAAACCTGCTCTGGTTAGACCTTACGCCTCCTTCTACCTCTTGCCATACGTGGTGGGTTACTACCTACTTGGTTGGTTCAGCTCTATGTTTGAAATATTTGCTTACCTGGGACACCTTGCAATGGTCACAGATCCTATTGGCTCAGTAATAGCAGGATTTAACTTAGGGGCCTTGGCTCACCAACTAGGGAACTGGTTCCCTGCCAAGTGGGTCCCTGACAGGACCCAAGTTAGTCATGGCTGACGTCCTCTCCTGTCTGTATATCAGAGCCACAAGAGGCAAGAATAAGCTTGACCCAGATTTCCCCCCTGGTACTCCAAATCAAGGACAAAGGCTTCCCTCCAGGCACCACCAACATCACCAAGGAGAAAGTCATCAAGAATGAGCACCTATTTGCAGACATGTACGGGACTTTACATCACAAAATGACCAACAGAACCAACATCCATTACATCCCTACACATCAGCAAGTGGACACCATTATACCTTACCACAGAGACCTAGGACATACCAAAAGCCACAACCTCTACAAATTCCTTAAACACAAAGCATGGTGACCAACCCTATACTGGGATGTACAGGAAGTACTTAAGTAATGTGAGGGATGTAAAAAATTTGCCAAAAAGCAACACACCACCCAAATCTGTACTACCTATTTACACTCAACTACCTTTCAAGGTGCGGAATTAGACATTGCAAGGCCCATGCCAGAAAAACACAATGATAAGAAATATATCATCACAGCCATCAAATTTGCTACATGCTGGCCAGTGGCACAGGCTGTCAAGGCCCACACAGAAAAATATGTACAACAATTTATAGGCAAAGAGATTATCAGTAAGCTCAGAAAACCAGAAATATTGATTACCAATGAAGGAAAATAGTTGGACTTTGATAATAACAACATCTATCTCACCAAACAAGGCGTCAAACACACCATAACCACGCCATATCACCCTCAGGCCAACAGCAGGGTCAAGCAACTGACCAGCAGTCTGGTGCAGGCCCTTGTCAAACTTGCCACTGGCACATCTGAGAACTGACACAAACAATTAGCAATCACACTCCTTGTGTGTCACACTCAGGTGAAAAAATTCACTGGAAAGATTCTGTTAGAACTAGTATATGGTTTACAACCAAACATTGTTCAAGCCCTCACAGGGCCCAAGTTAGAAATACCAAGTAAGGTACTTTCCCATTCAGACCCACAAGTACTCTGCAGCAATGGCAATCAAAATGAGAGAGAGGAAAAACAATTACAAGACATGTTTTTTTCCATCTGAGATAGACATGAAGTTGGCAACAAAGTATGGGTAATGAGCATAGATAAAAGCAAGTTACATCCTGATAAAGTAGGGCCTGTCATTATCCTAAAGGTAAATGATAACAACACTTACCTAGTGCAAGGTTTGGGTAAAAAAAGGATAAGTTCCTACGCCACAATAGGCTCTGGCTCTTAAAATCCCAATAAAAGCAACAAAAAACTGTTCTCCCTGAAACCAAACAGTAACTAGTACAGTAAAGTGCCTGTGCCCCCAACAACCTTCCAGAAGACCTTCTAACAGAGGAAGCCAACATTCAGCCAGGAGATGATGAAACAACAGGGTCAACCCCCTGGCAAGGTTCCAATTAAGCGGGTTTGTGATCTGCAATCTAACTTACCAGTGACCCAAAGTCAAATGCAGAAATTGACTTGAATTTCCAAACCCAGCATCATGACCAAATGGTAATCCCTATATAGTAGACAGCTCAATTAAGTGATTGTCTCATCATTAGGATCAAGCCACCCCCTATCCATCCAACAAAGTAATCTTCATAATCATGTTCCTACTATTCTGATTCACAAAAACTATATGGCATATACCTCTCAATAAAGAATAGTATCTAGTTTCCAATTATTTTACCCCTTGTAACTCTGCTAAAAGAGCACAGTTACAACAATTTAAATAAATAAAAAGAACATAGAATTAAATAAATAAAGAGAATTAAATAATAAAAGAATAAAAGATTAAAATAGGTAGAAAAAGTATTGAAAATAGTGAAGAGAAATTTATTAAGAGGACCAAGTGGAACATAGAAGCAGAAGAAGACAGTAACAGCACAGGAAAACTACAAAAAACAGTGTAAAACTTTCTAATGTAGGCTTTAATACAGGGCAAGAGCAAGGCAATGATGTAAGAGGGGGGCTAAACTAACTAAATTTGGCTTTTATCCTGGTGAAACAAACCACCAGGATCCCATCCAGTGAATCATTGGGATGACTGCTCTAAAAGGGGACCAAAAGGAAAACACCAGAGTCAGCTGTAGAAAGTAGGCATTTAATCCCGTAAACCCAAGACCAACAAGCAACCAGGGAGCACGTGTGGGGGTGCTCTTGAGACTTCTGGCAATTTGCAAAGGTCAGGTATCAACTTTTCTAACTGAGGGGGAGGAGCCATTAGTGAATCCTTAGCAGGGATAGTGTCAGAGTCAATAATGGGAGATTAAAAATCCAGGTCATCTGTAAGGGCCAGCCCAGGGAAAACAGGAACGGGGTTCAAACTCCCACACCTGGCCATCAAGCAAAAGCAAGGGCGGCTGTAAAAGCCTGCTGGGGGATTCAAACCCCCCAACCACCCACCAGGGCAGGCAAGGGCTGATTCAAACTGCACTGGTCTATTTGGGCAGTTTGAATTGGCCTGAAGCTGGGTCCCATCCTGGGGCCAGTTTTAATACTGGCCCGGGGGAGCTTGCAGCTCCCATTGGCATTGGGGGACCCAGCCCTAATACTACAATTGGGCTGGGAGCACCCAATGTCGCTCTAGATCAGATTTCTGCAGAATGCAACCATCAGATCTGATAAAAATCCAGATTTCTACTGCTGCTTCTGCAGCTAAAAATACCACTGTTCCTGCCACCCCCAATCACCCCATCTGCATTGAGGTATTAGTTGATAATCTTGCAGCTACTGGGGCTGCTGTTAACACAGCCAATAAATTGGTTGTGAACAGCACCTCAATTGAGCTGCAAGATTCAGAAAGTCTTGCAGCCAAAGCCAAACATGAGGAATAAATTGCCTCATCATCCAACCAAATAAGATCCCAGACTGAAGATGTCAGCCAATCATCCACCAGCCACCAACAGAATTTCCCTGACCAGACCAAGTTACCCAAATCCCAATCCACACTTCCCAAGCCACATTTCACTACTTCTCAGAAGCCAGTACCCAAGAGTTGGGACACCATAAGCTCACTAAAAGTAGGAAGTAGTATTTTCCAAGGTGGACCAGAAAAGTGGTATAAAAACCACTTCCCCACACTTCAATCAAGTGCAGATAACATCAAATAAAGTAAATGAATATTTCAGTTTTGTTTTATTTATTAGAATTTAAATTTATACACCACTTTAGCAGAAGTCAGACCAGAAGACTAGAGTATCACCCTAGACCTACACCCAGGGACTACCAGCCAGATCCAGATCCTGGAACAGCTGGCATTTCATATGAATTCTTTGCTCCACCCCTTTCACATCCCTACAACCACAGTAGAGCTGGGATGATCATTATGGCCATCCTCAGTCTGGCCAAAGATGTCATTCCCAACCTTGGAGCCTGCCGCCCCTTAGCTGCTGGATTGCTTTACCTAACCTGTTCAGCTACATTCCTCTACTGGGCCCTTGTTAACCGTTATCCAGATGGATTAAGCTCCCCTTTGATGCCTTGGTACATGACAGCCTCCAGCCATGATATAATCACATATGAGGCTTTTGAATAGGTTCTCTCCCAAGGAGAGAAAGTTGATAGCATGCCTAAGAAGATCATCCAGCAAATGCAAAAGTCTGGAAGGGTCATCTCCCACCATGTGGGCTGAGGAAGAGAGGCAATGTCAGAGGTGAGGGGAAGTGTTACAAATGAACAACAATACTGGGGCCAAGAAAAATACAAGAAACTTTAGGATTGAGACTATAACTTTCAGAATCTACACAAAATTTTGAGTCCCTTGGTGAAATTTGGGGTCTTAAAATTGATAGTAATGAAGCCAACTACAGTAGTAAAATGACTAGGGAGTCAAATTGGGGTCTGAGCCTTGGAGAGGTCTTGCACTAAGCCATTTATGGCTTTAACAAAGCTGATAGTAAAAGCAGGTTTGAACTGAAGCAAAACCCAGTAAAATTTTAAGTAAAAGTAGGAAATTGTACTACCTTTTTAAATAGAGAACTAGATTCAAAGTTGGGTTTTGAAAGTGTAAGTAAACAAGTATAGATCTATACACTAACACTAAGCTTTGCAGATGCAGAAAAGCAACAAAAACCAAAGGGGCCAAAATGTAGGTAATAGTGTAAAGAATTAATACTAACAGTTTGCAATATAGAGAGCTCAGAAATAAGAGCCTAAATATAACAATGAGTTGGTAACCAATAAATTTATTATGGGTAAAGAATGAGCAAGCAGGGGACCAAAAGTCCCCCTGCTTGACTATAAGGAATAATTTTGGGTTTTATGATCACCTGATACAGTTTCCTCAACCTGATTGGCTGGGAGAGAAATTTTGCTGGCAAAGCCAGGGGAATTGGAGAGTTATATACTAATTCCCAAACCACCATTTGATTGGCTGGTAAGTAGTTGTGATTTTTGGAGTTTATTTGGACCTGGGGAAACTGATGTGAGTTGTTTTGATTGGATGGTTCTAATACTCTTCAACAACGGTTGGCATCAGGCCAATAAATAATCCAAATTAATCCGTGCTTCCTCCCAGGGCAGATCAGTAAAGACAGGAGAATCTACGGAGTATGCCACTACAAATCTTTTGTCAACAGTGTGGGCTAAATCTTCAAAAGAATTGAGTAGTTTGGCTGGACTTTGGGAAGTTTTTTTCATACACTGGGAGAAGATTGTCATATCCAGGGCCAAAGGGGGAGTACCTTTACAAATAAGGCATTTGATTTTGGTCAAGGGGGAAATTGCGGGGAAACATTGAACAAAAAAGAGGGGAACTGTTTGAAACACAGGCCAAAGGTTTCTCCAGGGAGCAACAACGGCAGGTTTGAGCAAGGAATGATTTCATGTAGCCCAATGAAACAGTTTTGAGAAATTGATGGATCCAAGAAAACAATTGGCTGAAGGTAAAAGCTTGTTTTATCAATGTTTTTCATTGGTAAAACAAGGGGAAAGGCCTAATAAATCAGGGGTTTGACAAGGAAAAGTCTGCCCTGATTGGATGAAGTAAGTTGTTAGGTTTAATTTATTATAGAGAAAAAAACTACATAGTTTAAGCCTGAAAAAAACGAATCAGAAAGGAAAAAGATTGAAACAAGGAGCTATTTAAGGGGAAACAGGCTGAAACAAGGGGGTATCCAGAGCCAGAATCCAGAAAAGAAGTCCAAGACATAGAAGAAGGAGTAAAAAGCCAAGAGCAGGGTAGCACAGGACCAAAATGCCAGTAAAGTAAGACAAAAAGGACCACACAAAGAGTCCAAGGCATAGGGAAGAGGTGCAAGACCAAAGACAAGGAACCCAAGATATAGGGGAAGATGTTCAAGACAAGACAAGGAGCACAAGACTAAGTGAAAGGAGTTCAAGAGATAAAACAAGGAATCTGAGACTTGGCAGCCCAAATATATTCCTCCAAAACAAGCCACAATTCAGAAGGTTTCTAAGAGAATCATCTTTTGATTACAATAAACATCACTATTGACCACTATCCATTATTCCTGATTGTACATAGTTTCTAATAGATAAAACTAACAAAATTTTATGCCCTAGCCCAGGTGAAGAAGATGTTTACCACCAGAGCTTTAAGAAGTTTTCACTCCTAAAACTTTAGGCAAAGAGTGAGACTGGTTAACCCAGCACTTATGATGACTACCAGAGGCAAGGAGTTCATAGAAAGAGAGTTCAAAAGCCCGTTCAGAGGCTAGTATCATCCTAAGGAAAGTCTCATCCCAACTGATGTGAAGGTCTATGAATAGGATGCTTGTATGATCATTGGGAAGGTACTTGAAGAGTTTGGAGTAATGTAGTTCAAGTACAGCCTAAGCCTAAGAAATCACCTCATCCAGAGAATAACACCCTCATCAGCTGGCACCTAGAATTGACCCAGGACATTTATTGGTGTCTGAGGAGCTGGAACATCATGAATCTTACTACTGACAACATATTTCTGATTAGAGATCATGAGTTAATTTTGCTTAAACATATTTCCCTATCATTTCATTTTCATAGAATTGGATATAAAGTCCTTCACAGTTCTACAGTAGTTTTAAAAGCTATGGCAACAACCAAAAATACCTCAGATTTCAAAAAAATGATTTCAGATTTGAACAAAATCCAACTATCAGGTTAAAATATACACTCTGTTAACAGGGATTTTTGGTGTTAATGGGCAAAATGGGTCAACACAGCAAAGAAGTGCTCACACACAAAGCAAAAATATTCAAAATAAAACCCAAAATACATTGATTCACAAACAAAATGGTGTGAGTTGATTTTCAGTGTACATATTTTACTATGTGAATTGGTGACAAAATACATCCAAGCGCGGTAAGTCAAAACTCAATCTAAAACTGAAACACAATAGCAACTCACTATATAAACAAAATCACTCAAATGTTGTGTGCAATGGATTGTAATCAAGAATGATACCAAGGTATCTAAAATAAGACACAAGATCTGAAACATAAATTTTAAAAATATTGTGTTGGGTGCTTAATTTGGCGTAAAATCTGGGAAAATGGGTGGAAATTATTTTGAGTATTCTAAAATGGGTGTGGTAAAACCAAAAACAACTAAGAAATAAAAAATCTATAATTGGGATATTGGGTGGGAAAACTCTAATTGAATATCCATATTCAGATAAAAGCAAAAATTAAAAGTAAGGAGTGACTTAATTGAAATTAATCAGTATTTTATTAAATTCTCAAAATGGAAGGAACACAACAACAGAGTACCAATGCACCCGTTGTGCGCCGCAGTTGCGGTTGCCCCCGTGGGTCAAAGAACAGAGTTAGTGAAACCCAAGTGCCTAATCAGGAAGGAGATGGGAGAGGAGAGTTGGATAGTGATGCTGCACTGACACAGCTGGTTAATGGAGCACAAGCTGCTAGGGTGTGGAGCATCAACCCTTGGGTCCCCAAGCTGACCCAGAAGCCCACCAAGGTTACCACCACAAAAACAGTTAGAAACAAGGAGGTAGAGCTTAATTTGTATGTGTTCAACGTTGTGTACTGGCAAGAGTTGGTCCCGTCAGCCATGCTGGAGAAGGTGAAGCCTGTACTTGACACTAGCTATGAGCCCTATGTCAGTGATGGCAACCAGAAAGAGAACAAGGAGCCTGAGTTCTACAGAACTGATGAGGGACAGTTGGTGTTTAAAAAGGTTGCAGCCTTCTATACCAAGATACTTGCCCTGTGTTGTGCCCAATGCCAACAAGTCAATCCCCACTGCCAAAAAGCCCACCCAGAAGCGCATCCCAGATATCAAACACATCATCCTACTCAAGCTAATGCAGGAATCTGGTGATTACAAGGCAGCCTCAGCTCTTTTTGGGGTGGATCCCAAGTATGCCTCAAAACCCTTAACAAGTTCATCAATACTGGCCAAGTCCTTGCCACAGAGAAATCCTTGCGCTTGTCAACCATGCTCACCAAGGAGCCCAAATGGGCAATCCACCAGTGGATAACCCAAGATTGCCATTATGAACTGGAAAATATACATGCCATGGTAAAATCTACTTTTGGGGTTGAGGCCTCAATTTCCTTTTATCATTTGATGAAGAAGATGCGCTTTTCCTGGAAAAAGCTCAGGGTATCCCCCTACAATTGTAATAGCCAAGCCAACATTGACATCCAGAAAAAATACGCAGAGGCATACACTGCCCTCAAAGCCAAGGAGATAGTCAAATTCTATTAAATTGACAAATCAGCATTTTCCTTGTCTATGTAGAATGAATATGGGTATGTCCCAAAAGGCTCAAATGACGGGGAGCTTGGCGTGTGGCAGTCTGCGCCACAGCCTACTCAATGGTGGCTCTTCTTGGTCCAAAGGGGGTCAAGCTATATCAAATGATTCTAGGCTCCCAAAACAGCCAGACCTTTCTGTCATTCCTTCAATTGGTCCAGGAGCACCTGAGGTGCCCAAGCCTGGGCTTCACCAACATCATTGTGCTGGACAACATTGGTCTCCATAAGGTGGTAGATATTCTTGGTGAATTTCCATCAGTTGACACTAGCATTGCAGTGGGCCCCCAGCAATTGGCCACGGAAAAATTTGTGCGTTCTCTTCCTCCCTGCTTATTTGCCCTTCCTAAATCTCATTGAGGAAGTCTTTGGGTGGCTCAAGTGAGTTGTCAAGCAAGGGACCCCAACTGGGACTGAGGACCTCTTTAATTTGCTGCAGGCCGGGATCCACACCCTCCCAGCTGAGACCGTGGCCAAATTCTATGGCCCCACTGAGTTGTTCAACCCGCATGCCTAGCCAAACAGCCAATAAATTAAAGGCTTAGTGCGTCCAATTTTTTTATATTCTCTAATTTACTATTCAAGATTTATTAATTAATATTTTATATTTAGATGCTTTCAAGCCCGCAATCACATTCAGCAGGACAATCAATGAAGGTTAGTAATTTATTTATTTATAATCATTTTTTATTGTATCTGTCGTGAATACCGCTATTCACCATGTTTCAATTTTGCCTTTGGTGGGCCATTTCAAGGACAAATTGCTTGCTTTTGCTTTTGCCTCTCAAAATGAGTTGATGACTGGATCAGGAAGTTTAATTGTTCAGTTTCTTGGCCCTGTGCAACTCACTTGCCCCACTAATGCTGGTGGCAAGTGATCCTACCGTCCTGGTAGTGTTTTTTGGTATTCCTAACCACTATATATTCCATTTCACTTCTACCAATAAAATTTAAGTTCTATTCAAATTTTTGTCTTTGTGTCTTTTGTACTTCTGCGTCTCTCTCTAGCTACAGCTAGTAGAGATTATTCTTCCAGGGCTGCAAGGTAATCACATAGCCTTCCCTTTCATCTAACCAAGACTTAGTACAAATTCAAACCTAAGGTTAGGATTTACCATTGTGTGTCTGTGCTGCGCCTCAGATCACAACAAAAATGGTGCCCACTACAGGGGATGTAAGCCCCTTGGTTATCCCTTTTGCATCTTGTTTTTAGGTCCCTTGCCTCCGCCTATACAAGAGTCAACTTCACCTGAAATAACCAGTCCTCCTATTGAGGAAGATATTGCCAACCAGCCTATTATTTTTCCACTATACTGAATCTTATGATGGTCCCTGCCTAGTTGCTTACCCCATGGGTACCCCTGACTTGGAACAAGTCATGTTAGTAGCCCTTGGGATAGCCCGTGAAGGAGCCATCCCTTGCCTTCAGTTGCAGTTCAGTTGGGCTGAATACTACAAATTAGTTGTGGCCCCTCAGTTTCCACAACATCTCCTCTCAGCGGCTGGCTCCGCTGAGCACTTACTATTGTCCTTTGTGCAGCCTGCCTTGGCCCACCATCAAATGGTGTTGGGGCTCCATGTCCAAGAAATCTTGTCTCTGCAAGCAGCGCTTACTCATCACTGGGACCAGTTTGCTGCCTACCAACAGTGGATTCATTCCCTGTTTTCATTAGCATCTGACAATCAGCGCAACTCTGTCACTTCCCAGACCCGTTTGGTTAATTCTATTGAACAAATGCGCCAGTCCATCCCCAAATACGTGAGAGAGCGTCTACACAAGTTTCACCAGCTAGGACAACCCTGGTGAACTCAAGTGGATTCCACCTTAAACGCTTATCTCACTGACTTTGAACAACTTGTGCAATAGGTCAATGCATTCAGTACATATTCCTTTGAGCAGCTACAGCAGGTAGCAGATTTTGCTGCTAGCGGCCTTAATAAACTCAGTACCGCATTTGAGCAAGAGGGAGCTGCCACTGCTGCTACTATAGCCAAACTCCAGAGTCAAGTGAATTAACTATCTACGCCCAAGCCAGATGTTCCACCCTCTCCCCCTTCTGATGACTTAGTGGATAGGGAGCAGAGAATATGGGATGCCATTTGAGAACTAGGTACAACTACTTGCAGTCAGGAACGTCCTGCTGAGGCGCCTCAACCTGACCCCCAGGTTCTTGAGCTGACTGCCCAAGTTGCAGAGCTACAGCAAGAACTTGCCACCCTACGTGAAATGATGGTAACTGCTGCTAGTCCATTTGGGGTTGTTGATGAAGATGGTTGCTTCCCTGGCTTATCAGGAGCTCCTCAAATCCAATGTGCTAGGGAATTAATTTCCCTAGCTAACAAGGTGGATCAATTGAAGCAGGACCATACTGAACTGGATAGAGACATACAAGAGATGAATGATGTGATTGACTCTGTGAATGATAGGTTCATCCCTTGCCTCTCAGTGGGGCCATCCCTTACTTATCAACTGACTGAGCTCTCCACAATAGTGACCACCCAAGTTCAACGCTTAGATGCTAATGCACAACAGACCACTCAAGCTTTCAATACAGGTGCCCGCACTGTTGAGACCCTGACTACCCTTGAAGAGAGTTTTTGTCAGCTATGGGCTAGACAGCCCCCCTCTGAATCTGAGGCAGAGTTTTCCCTAAGTATAAATGTACTCAATAGCAACAATGGTGGCCCAACCCCTGAAACACACTTCAAGCCTACCTTTAAGCAAGTCTTTGATCCTAAAACCTTAACCATTACAGCATTCCTAACTATCTACAAAATTGCCATGAGAAGGGCCTCAGATGAAGTCAAGAAGGAACATATTATGATCTGTCTACACCCAACCTGCCAAGAGGTAGTTGTGCCAGAACTTCCCTCCATTGAGACGTGGGAAGATATGAAGCAGCTTCTGATTGATGAGTTTGGTGGTGACCTTAGTTTGAAGCAAAGAAGGACACCTTTATGCACATTGCTTTCAAACCTAAGGAGACTCTAGCTGAATTTGCAGATAGATTCTACATGGAAGGACAGCAACTGATAACAAGCAGACAGTTGACAGCCCATGAAGCCTACACTGCTTGCGCTCAAGCCCTCAAGGTTAACCAACTTCTGTGCCTTCACTTCAAAGCCCATAAGGCTATGCTTTCCTCTATGAAGAGTATAAAGACTTTGTTGCAGGATATGCACCTTACCCACTCTGGCGCAGTTGTTAGAGAAGGTTGGGCTACTTCTAACCCTGGTTCACCTTCCCGTGGTCCTTGCATTCTTACCATGAACTTGCAAAATCCTCCTCAACACCAAGGTTGCCATAACTGCGGTCAGATAGGTCATCATTCTTGAGTCTGCACCAACCCACGGGTTGAAGGAGCTGATCCAAAAGAGCAGGCGGAAAAAGAGCAGTCAACCTAGAGGCAGAGAAGCTCTTGGTTGACAATTCTTCCCAGTCTCTTTCAATCCCCCCTCTATAGCTGACTCAGAGCCCGCTGATAGTGACGCTCCTCCTATCCTCCTCTTGTTTCACAATATCTCTGATGATTCTGATCTGGATGACTCTGGCACTGACAATGATGATGCATATGTATACTCTGTTTTGGATGTTCCTGAAACCATTACATTCCCTTATAAATTACGCTCAAGAAAGACTACCACTACCGCTAAGCCTTTGCCTGAAGCCAAAGAAGTTGTCTCTTGCCCTTACCTCACTCAGGCCAAGAGGCCCCCTGTGCTAGTGGAGTTGTCAGAAGAAGCTGCCAAGGTTGCTGACACTGTCTTCAAGAATGTATCTGTTTTGCTCCCTCTCCAGACTGTTTATAAGGAGTTTCTGGGATTAAGATGCATGATTGAGAAGTGGTATAAGGAGCTAGCAGAGGCTCAAGATATACTGGCTGTCCTTTCCCCCTTTGTTTGCACTACCACTTGTATGGAGATATCTATTCAGAAGGTGAAAATTAAGGTTGTCTTAGACACTAGATCTCCTGTTAATGTTGTCTCCTCAAAGCTTGTTAAGAAGCTCAATATTGCCCCTGACCTCAACTATCACCAGTCATATGGCACAGCTGGGCTGTCTATGACCTGAGACATAGGGGCGTACTCTGCTCTACCCATGCGGTTTGGAAAACTTCTTCTAACTGCGCCAGCAGTTGTCTTGGAAAATGAGAGTTAAAATCTCTTAGTTGGCACCCAGTTCCTTAGGGAATATAATGGGATAATCAACTTGAAAGATGGCTACCTCTCTATCCTAGGCTATGAAGTCCCCTTGATCTTTGAAGAGCCAGTTAAAGTTCCTGGGAAGTGCCTCAAGACATGTGCCTTGGAATATCCCACTGGGGTTTTCAACCTCAAATATTGCACCCACTCCTCAAACATGAAATGTCCACCCATGGCTTATCCTGCGTCTGAGGGGATCCTTCTCCTAGCCACATCTGCTGTCACCATCCCACCTGGTTCCCAGGCCATCCTAGACTCTCAGATATCATATGAACTACCTGAACAAACCTTCTTGGAGTTGTACTCTCCCCCCTTGCTAGGACGCAACAAACCTTACCTCTGTCCTAGAATCCTAGATGTGTCCCATAAGGACCCTGTTCAATTGTTGGTAGCCAACCTGACTGCAATCCCCATGACTGTATCTAGGGGGCAGGTTGTTGGATATGGTAAGTTGTTGAGCGCTCCTGATGTCCTGTCTCTTCACCCCTTTGGCACATTTCAAGACTTTAACCTACCTGAAGATGAGCTGCAAGTCCTATCCTTGTTCACTGCGCAAGACTTCCTACAACTGTCCCTGGTTCAACAGAAAGAGGTGCTAGAATTACTAGACCAATTTTCTGACATCTTTGCAAAAGACAGTACCATATATGGGGTAGCCAAAGGCGTTATCCATCAGATTGACACTGGCAACGCTCCCCCCTTCTGTGCTAAACCATATTGCCGGAGTTGTGTAGAGGACGCCCAGGTATCTAAAGAGCTCAAACAACTATTAGACGCTGGGCTGCTGGCACCTTCCCAAAGTCCTTGGGCATCCCCGCTACTCATCTTAAAAAAGAAAGATGGGGGTCATTGTATTGTGGTGGACTATTGCCAGTTGAATTCTTTGACCAAGAAGGACTCATACCCCTTGCTGCGTATTGATGATGCCCTCCAACGTCTTGGAGGCTCTTAGTTCTTCTCTGCAATGGATCTGGCATCTGGGTACTGGCAAGTTGACCTATTGCCTGAAGATTTTTGGAAAGCCGCACCCATTACCTCTGAAGGGCTTTTTGAGCCTACTTGCATGCCGCAGGGACTCTGCAATGCCCTGGCCACCTTCCAAAGGGCCATAGACTCCATCCTCTGTGACTTGAAGTTGTCGTATGTCCTAGTATACTTGGATGATATAATGGTTTTTAGTGCTACCTTCACCAATCACCTGGCCCATCTCAAAGAGGTGTTCATAAAGATTTGGGAAGCTGGCCTTAAGCTAAAACCTTCCAAGTGTGCTTTCTTCAAAGAGTGTCTTGAATTCTTGGGCCATGAAGTGACCCAGACCAGGATTCACCCAATGACTAAGAAGGTTGAAGCCATCAACAAAATGCTTCCGCCCACCAACCTGCGAGAGGTACAAGTCTTTCTAGGGGTGATGGGCCACTATAGGCAGTTTATCCCTGACTTTGCCAATACTAGTGAGCCTCTAGTTAAGCTGTTACATAATGTTCCTTTTGAATGGAATGCCAGTCAACAGCAAGCCTTTGAGACCCTTAAACAAAAACTCAAAGAGGCGCCAATCCTAGTGTATCCTGACTATGATAAGGAGTTCATCCTGTACACTGACGCTAGCAATCTTGCTATTGGAGCTATTCTGTCCCAACTAGACAGCAAGGGTGTAAACCATCCCATAGCTTACACTTCCTGCGTGCTGAACAAGCATGAGAAGAATTATAGTGTCACAGAGAAGGATTGTCTTGCCGTGTTGCATGCAGTCAAACAGTTCTGCCACTGTGTGTATGGTACCCATTTCACTATTGTCACTGACCACACTTCTATTAAGTGGTTACAAAAGCTTAAGGAGCCTGAAGGACGCCTAGCTAGATGGGCCCTACGTCTGCAAGGATACAACTTCACTGTGCTCCATCACCCTGGGATTCAACACCAAAATGCTGATGGGCTCTCCAGAATGCCCATTCTTACTTTGCACCCTTCAGAGGATGGCCGGTTATACAAACTAATTGGATGCCCTTCTTCTTGGGAAAGTGAGACAGAAGAGGTATGAATGGCCTTGTCCAAGTTATCCAAAGATACCCTCATACACAACAATCAGCTCTTCAAGAAGGTACAAGATCAATATCTGCCTTATGTACGACCCAGTCTTTGCCTCTTGTTGGTGTGACAAGCTCATAAAGAGACTGGGCATTGAGGCATTGTCAAGACCTTTGACTGGCTTCAAAAGAATTACTTCTGGGAAAATATTTGCCTGCTGATCCCAGACGTCATAGCTAGCTGCCACAATTGCCAGCTGCAAAGGCCACAAGCTGCTGCCCACAAGTTCAAGTTAGTCCCCCCGCAACATGCCTTCCACACTGTCAGCATTGACGCGGTAGGTCCTCTCCCCTGCTCACGTTATGAGTACTGCTTTATTCTGATTGCAGTTGATCATTTCAGCAAGTGGGTAGAGGCTTGCCCAACAAAAGACATCACAGCTAAGACAACTGCTGCCTTCCTGCTACAAGATGTTTTCTACCGCCATGGCTGTCCTCAAGTGTTGCTCTCTGATAATGGGACTAACTTCAACGCCAAGCTGGTAACCTCTGTTGTCAAAGCTTTGGGATCTCATCAGTCTTTCTCTGCCCCCTACAGCCCTTCTACCAATGGGGCAGTTGAGCGTGCTAATTTGACACTGGTCTCCATCATGAGGAAGCTCACCTACTCTGACGCTGCCAACTGGGACCTAAACTTACCTTCCACTCTCTTTGCATACCGCCTTAGCAAACATTGTGTCACTGGATACTCCCCTTTTGCTATGTTATATGAACAAGAAGCTACTACCCCATTGCTCTTGGGGCCCCCTGCTTACCTCTGATAAAGACATGAATCCTGACAACCACATCAAGGATCTAGTCAACCGCGTAATTGATATACAGGCAACTACCTACACTTCTGCATATAAGACTAAGATGCTTGAGCTCTCTCCCAATAATGCTGAAAACTCCCCCCTGCCTGAATTTGATGTTGGTGACCATGTACTTTACTACCAACACAGAGTAGGTGGTTGCACACATAAGTTGGACTCTCTGTGGATTGGGCCTTTAGAATAACTTTTAAGCAAGGGTCCAAATATACTGTAAAGCTCCTTTCCAGTGGCTGTCCTTTTGCTTGAGTGCATGCAAAGTTCCTTCTTAAGTATCACCCCCCTAAGGCCAATCTAGGGGAGGGCAATGTTGTGAATACTGCTATTCACCATGTTTTGATTTTGCCTTTGGTGGGCCATTTTGAGGACAAATTGCTTGCTTTTGCTTTTGCCTCTCAAAATGAGTTGATGACTGAATCAGGAAGTTCAATTGTTTGGTTTCTTGGCCCTGCACAACTCACTTGCCCCACTAATGCTGGTGGCAAGTGATCCTATCGTCCTGGTAGTGTTTTGTGGTATTCCTAACCACTATATATTCCATTTCACTTCTACCAATAAAATTTAAGTTCTATTCACATTTTTGTCTTTGTGTCTTCTGTACTTCCACGCCTCTCTCTAGCCACAACTAGTAGAGATTATTCTTCCAGGGCCGCAAGGTAATCACATAGCCTTCCCTTTCATCTAACCAAGACTTAGTACAAATTCAAACCTAAGGTTAGGATTTACCATTGTGTGTCTGTGCCGCGCCTCAGATCACAACAGGGTAGGACACGCCATTTCAAAAACAGCATCTCAAAAAATGCCATCTCAAAATACGCCATCTTGAATTTCTGCTATCTTGATTTACTAGTAAAAACGCCATTTTGATTTACAGCATTTTGACTAAGAAAAAACGGTTTTAAAATTTTAGATTTTTTGAACTCCAAGAATAACCCAAAAAATTTCAAAAAATAAAATTAAAAAAAACATTTTTAGGCTTAAAGATGCCTCAGGATTTCAAATCTGCAATAAAAATGGGATCAATTAATAGCAATATAGTTCTGTAAATGCCCAAAAGTTAAAATATACCCAAAAACAACCATTCTAATCTATTATAGCTATAAACTATACTTTAAAATAAGCATAGAATTGTACCAAATACTAAAAAAGTCAAAAAATAAAAAATAAAGAAAAGAAGAGAGAAGATAAAGAAGACTTTATTAGGAAAGGGCTCAAATATTAGTAGAAAGAGCAACTGAGATAGCTTGGGAATGCTCAAGCTTGCTATCCTTGGGATAGTAGGCAAGGACCACCTTGCTAATCTCTGTATACTTTTTCACCGCCTTAGTTTGCTTGGGGGGATCACCCCTGGTCTTCATGCCTGTTTTAAAGAGGTGGGTGGAGATGGCCTTCTGGGTCTTTAAATGGACCATGATTTTGTTGAACTTGGGCTTCTGAACCCTGACCCTTAAGGCAAATTGACTATGTCACCCTTCAAGAGAAGAGGTGGTCTTGATTAGGCCATCTTTTACCTGCTTAAAGCAGTTCCATGTGATTGAGTCACTGCCTTTTCTAATGCAGTGTTCTCCCTGAAAAATACCAATCCATTGAGTTTCAAAGTACTCAATAAAGGGTGCAAAGGCTGCCTGGTTGGTAATAATATATGGGTGATAGAGGAGGGCGCTGTAGAAGGCATTAGTCTCCTCCTTTTTCACAAGGGCAAGGGCAGCAAAGCAGTTGAACAGGTCCTTTGCTTCCTTTGTGCCTTCAGTGTAGACCAGCTCATGGAGGTCAGAGCACTTTTGGAGGCGGTGGCAGAGTGCCTGCCTGAAGTGAAAGTAGCATCCCTGGGGGAAGCTCTTAAAGACACAAATAAAAGCATTGTCCTGAGCCTGCTCAAAATCTACTACCAGATATTCATGGTAGGGAAGGCTTTCAGGCTTTTTATTAATTGGGGTGGCTTCCTCTGACTGGGCCTTTTTCTTGCGCCCTCTAGTCTCCTTTAGCTCCTCTTTAATTGTTGGGAAGATCTCATCCAACTTGGCCTTCAAAATTGTGAGTGCCTGGGCATAAGTTTCCTGCTTCTTGTTGGGAAGGAAAATGAAGACCAGGGGAAGAACTAGATTACTGACCTGCCCATGGATATTCCAAAGCTGGCTGAAGAGCTTTGGGCAGGTTGAGAAAGTGCCATCTGCGAGCCAGGTCTTGCACTTGAGGAGGTTGTGAAGATCCTGGCTTGTTGCAAAGCAGATGATCTGCTCTGGGGAATGTTGTCCATCATTGTGAAGGAGAAATCTTTCTTCATGCTGTGAAAGCTTTTTCTCCTCAGTTAAAATCAACTGGTCAATCGATGTAGCACTGACGCCTTCAGTGCTCAGAGCATATCTCTGGTCAGTGAGATATCTCTGTAGTTTTGAGGCACCACCAACAGTTGCCAGTTGGGTATCATTTAGATTAATAAGCACATTGTTTACAACCTCAGTTGCAGTTTGGTCCTTTGTGGTTAGGATCACCTGGTAAAGAAACCAGAGGATCAGTTGATATAGAGGATCAAAAGGCTTGGCACAGTCATGCCCAATAGTCAGGGCTTTAAACCAAGTGAACCCATAGGTGATAAGTCTAGCTGGACAGCCAACATTATCACATTTGAAGTGATGTTGACAGATGGGCTTCTTCTTGTTGTTGAAGCTGAAGATGTAGCCCTTGTGGACAAAGCCAGCACCTCCTTTCTTAGTCATAATTGGATAGCTGATAGGGTATGTTGTTGGCACAGCAAAGCAGCCATTTTGGTTGCATATATTATGGATGGTATTAAGATCCCAGAGCTGAATTGGCTCATCTGCAGGAGCACCAGGATCAGGCTCCTGAGCCTCTTCATCCTCAGGCTCTGAAGTGGGATCAGAATGGCAATTGAAGTTGAACAACTTCTCTTGAGGGTCTGATGGGGAGTAAACAAAAGGAGAATGGGGAGGGGTTGGGCTTGTTTTCTCAGGCTCTGGTGAGGGCGTAGGTGTCTTGGGAGGAGCTTTAGCCTTAGCAGGCTGCTTTTTATGGGTAGTTTTGGCCTTCTTGGCCTTAGAAGGAGTGGTCTTGCCTTTGGAGGCCTTAGGCGCAGCTTTGATAATTGACTTGGGAGGCATCTAAAAGTGAATTAGTATCAAAATATGAGCAATTTGGGGGTTGTTTTTAAAGGTAAAAATAAGAGTGTTTTTACTATTAAAGTAGTAATTATTTTACATAGAATTGTAGAAGAGATCTAAAAATATATACTATCAAAATTTCAATGTTTTTTATTTTGTAAAAATATTTTTTTAATTGTAACGCAAGTATGCAAAACTTTGAGTTTTGACTAAAAACTTGCTCTCAAGATGGCGTTTTTGAAGTGACGTAATTGAGGTGCTGTAGCTCAAAAACATAGTGTTTTTGACTATTTTTTATATTAAATTAAAAAATCTACAGTAGAGCTACCTCAACCGGGCCAAAGAGTAAAACTTGAATTTCTCAAAAACTAGCTTATACAACTGGGGTTAAAAAGTACCCAGTTGTTTAGAGGAGGCCAAAAAATATAGATTTGCAAAGTTTCATATGTTTTCTTACATTTTTGCTTAAGTGGTTTTAGACGTGAAACTATACTTTTGAAAAGTGGAAAGCAAGAATTGCGGTGGGGGAATTGATATAGTGTAGCCTGGCGTCATATGTAATTTCCCCTTATTTTCCCCTATCCATTGTGCACATCAAATCAATTGGGTGATATGAAACTTGGTGGAATTTGAAGTGACGTAAATCAAAATGGCGTAATCACCCCCTTCCATAATAAAATCACTATTAAAATATTTTATTAAGAAAACCCTTATCAACGTATCCATGTATAATAAAGTTATAAATTACATATAACAAAACTGGTTTTTTTACCCAGCAATGACAATCACTAGAAGGACTATCATAGTGGCGTCTATTTAGGTTGTTCTTATTATAAGTGTCTTATATGAATACTATAGGAACATCTTCTGGCACTATACCACAGGCTTTATTTTAGTTTGGGTATAAACTTATTTTAGTTTAAGATAAACAGCGTGATTTGAAATAGCATAAAGTCAAGATGGCGTAAACACGCCCCACACTAAGTAATTTCATATTTAAATAAAGTTAGCAAAATAAGATTTAATTAATCTGACTCAAAGTGACAGAATTGAGATGGCGTAAATTTGAGATACCGCATTATAAAGATAAATGTAAATTTTAACTATTTTATTGTTTATTTTATTTTTTTGTGATTCAAAATCACTGCAAAAATGCCATCTCAAATTAAATTTGAGATGGAATATTTTATGATGCCATTTTTGTGATGGCGTGTCCTACCCACAACAGTATCATCTAAGGGTATCCCAAACGCTTGATACTGGATTATGCAAACACATTAATATCACTTTTGGCAAATAAATATAATAATCAAAAAAAGTTAAATGTAATGTGTAAAAATCAGAAGTAGATTTTATTGAAATAAATTATTATGTTTTTATTAAGACCTTATCTGGGATATATTCTGCAAATCTTGTTTGCTAAAATAATAATTAAAAAAATTTATTATATAAAAATAATATAAATTGCAATGTAATTATTTGGAAGAGAGAACTTATTAGGAGTGCCTGTAGTGAGTTCTTCTGTATGTACCCACCCTGCAATGGAGGTGGCACACAACCTCCACCGCCACACCATGGACGGTGGATACACCCTTATTAAAAAACTCCTGCCTGCTGGTGAATGGGAGTAGGGTCAGGTGCAAATGGAGGAGCAGCTTCTCTGACGGGGCTGCAAACCAGTAGATACCAGCCAGGACCAGGGCGTCCTGGATGACATGATCCACCGAGTCATACCCAGGGGGACCTTCTTCCCGTCCAGGGAGAACCTGGCCTTGTTGATTCATAGAAGGACCCTGTCAAGATCCTCCACGCTGGCGCCCATTCCAAAGTAGAACAGATACCCAAGGTAAATCATCAGATGAAGCCTTTGCCCAGCAAAGGCTTCTGTAAACTCACATAATTTATTGAAAACTGCACTGATCTTCTTATCATGCTTGGTCTTTGCAAAGGTCAGCTCCATGGCTGCAGGGACCCCCATCTTGTTCGCACTCCAGGACAACCCAAAGTTGGCAAGGAGGATTTTGTCTTCTTGACAGCTGTTGCGTCTGCAACAGTCAATTTCCCCATCACGCGCCCAAAGTTGTCCAGCAGGTAAAAAATTGTGTTCTCCAAGGGGTAGCAGAAGCAAGCAGCCACATGGGCCCAGCCCATCTCAGGTATGTTCTTGAATGGAAGTCTTTCCAGGATGTCCCAAAAAGCTCAATGGAGTTTACACAATAAACTCCACTGAGGGATACTGGGTCCAGGCGGACCAGTTGGGCATCCTTGTAGGCAGTAACTGCCCACTTGGATGCCCCCTTGGCATGCTTCAGCCCGGCCAATGCCTCCTGCAACATTGGAAAGGACCCAAGGATGTGATCCTCCAGCTCCTGCAAGACAGGGGGGACAGATACAGCTGCTTGGCCACATGAGTGGCATAGTTGGCATAAAATGTGGCAGGGACAAAGGGGACCAGGACTTGGCGGAGATCACTGTCTATGTTCTCTAAAAAACACTTAAGTATTTACAAATTTTTATTAATTTTATTTTTTTATGTTACCTTCATGTGTTTCTTCCTTGCCGGCTGCTTCAGCAGGCTTGGCCATTCTTGGCACAAGCAGTTGTGCAGGCAATTCTTTATCCTCTGTTCTGACACGCTTGGCAGGTTTGAGATGTTCATACATCTCTGGGTTGTCAACCCAGACAGACAGCACAGAAAGATTGTATGCCTTAAATTGTAGGCCCTCAACCACCATCTTCTGGATGTTGAGAAGACGCTCAATGGTCTTCTCAGGGGTGTCTGGTATTTTTGTCATTAGGGCCTTTGCGGACACCTTGTCAATTTTGTCCCCTGTAAGGATGGCAGCCTTGACCTTTAATTTGACCTTGCAGTCAAAGTCTTTGATTTTGGAAAATGCCAAGTTGAGATCCTTCAAAAGCTTCTCCAATTCTCTCATTGATTTTTTACTAATCTTTTCATATGTTTTTATAGCTTTTGCCCCAATAAATTCTTTATTATTTTGATACTGTTGCCTCTTTGTTTACTCATGTTTGTTTTTCCTTTTACTGCATTATCCAATATTTTTAACCATTGTGTATATGTTTTACACTTAACTCAATATGTGTTGTTTGCTTTGTGTTGACATTGTTTCCTTAATTGCCACATTTTCTTTTTGGCACTTTACACTGCCCCTTGTGAAAATATTAACATCAATTTGATTATCATCAAAATTTGAATTAGAAAATTATAGGTTCATTGTGTTTAGATAAAGTTGTTACTGATACAAATTCAAAACCTTAATGATAAACTTTAAGCCAATCCGGAGCCAAGTGATAAATTGATTGTTGTGACATCAAGGGTCATTCCATAATTCTTTGGTGTTTGTGTACTAATTCATATGATTGGCTAGTTGTTTTGTCATTGTATGCCATTGACGCTGTGGCAAGTTGTTGATGAACTAGTGCCTAATTAGCTGCTGGGTTAAAACTATTCCATCAAAAACTTGCCACAGCAGCAATGGCGCACAATGGCAAAACAACTAGCCAATCATATTAATTAGTATACAAACACCAAAGAATTATTGAATGACCCTTTATGTCAAAACAATCACTTTATCACTTGGCTCCTGATTGGCTTAAAGTTTATCATTAAGGTTTTGAATTTGGATCAGTAACAACTTTATCTAAACACAATCAACCTATAATTTTATAACTCAAATTTTGATGATCACAAAATTATTGTTTGTTGAGTAACTTGGGTTATTGCTGGTATGTTCAAAGCTACAGATAGATGTTAGCTTTGCCAATGTACTCTACCTAATCCTATGCAAGAGAACTACAGACTACAATAGAATAGAACTTTGAAGATAATTATGTTTATTGAAACTGGAGTACAATTCAGCCAGCGGCTGCAATCTATCCAGATGTAAATAAGAACTTGTTATCATCCTTTCAGGTGTCTGTATCAATATATACTGCAACACCCCTTGTTCTTGTCCTTTCAGACAGTTCTCAGTGGCTACCTTCACAATAGGTCCATTTTTGCTGGCTGCGCCTATCCTGATTGGCTGTCCTTGGCACATGTGTTGCTACTGGCCTTAGCAGGCGTACATGGCACTTCAGCTACAGCCTACGCTATTCTTGAGCTAACCTACTGTCATTTATTGATTGGCTGTATCTTACAAGCCTTTTATTGCACTGTGAAACTTTGCCATATTTAGTTGACGCTTATAAATGGTCCTTAATCTGTCCTCTAACATTGGAAGGTATAATTCCAGTATTCCATTTGTAGGGCTTAATCAGTGATCCTTTTACGGCTGGCAAGCCTTCTGTTTATTAATGCAACAGGTCAAATTGGGGATTACACACTGTATAATAGCAGAATCAATCCAGTATTGACTTGTGGATCATCCACCGTGTAATGCTGACCCAAAACAATAAAGAACCTGATTATATGTCGTGTAATGCTGATCTGAACTTGGTATTTATTATCCGTATGCACATCACTTATTTGATATACTCATATACGCCTTCCAGGCTGAGTGGGACTGAGTTGATACAATGTCCAGCAGGATGGAATGAGCAATATACAATTGATGATTACACACTATGTAAATAGTGATAATTATTATATTGGCTAACATTAATATGGTGTATAGTTAGTATATCATTTATAATAAACTAGGAATTATACGGCGCATAATTGTTGCATCCGTTATAATAAACTAACAATTACCGCCATATAACTGCCATATCTGTTACTATATATTGGTGATTATACAGTGTATAATTACTACACTTAATAGAATATTGGCCTAGTGATAATACAACATGTAACTGATAAAGATCTGAATGCAATGATTAACCTGATCATTTGTGGTCAATCATCCTAATACCACATTGTTAATATTTTCACAAGGGGCAGTGTAAAGTGCCAAAAATAACTGTGTTCTGGATCTAGATACACAAAATAGTAAATATATGATTTTATAGAAATAAGCTGAACATAAAGAATAAAATAAACTATAAACAAAGAGAAAATGAACAACCAAAATTAAAAATAAAGATAATATAAATAGAAAATGTTTGACAACAGAGTTTATTGGGGCAAGGAAGAGTGTTGCCTAGGAGGCAGAATAGGGTGGGAAGGAAGACATAGAGGCAGTGCTGTCCTGGGGGTCTGGGATTGGGTGGATTGGGTGGATTGGGCTTGCGGGTGAGGGGTGTTGGTGGCAGGGGGTGGAGGCAGGAGGATTTTGCGTGATGGCTGCCATATAACACTAATTATATTCCTTGTCTGTCATTGGCTCAATTGGCTGATAGGTGGCTGTGGTATGGGGTGGCAGGCGCTTGTCTTCCTGTGATTGGTTGCCCATATTCACACAGAAAACCATCTGCGCAAACAAGTCAGCCACCATTTGATGACCAAAGAGAGAATTGTGGTCAAGGACCCCAAGATAGAGGTCATTGAAAGACTGAGGGCGGCGCTCCTGTAGTGTATCTCCAATGTTAAAGAAGACAACATCAGCCAGATGGATGTCTGCGTGGCCAGCTGGGTACACAGAGGCCTGGTGCCCGCGTTGCTGGATGGCCTCAAGGACAGTGGAGCTACCCTCCATCTGGTGGCTCAAGAAAACCCAGTGCTTGGGATTTTGAGTCATCCCAGGAGTTGAGTAATCCACCAAGGATGTGGCCATACTTGTAGCCATTGTTGAAATCTGGGGTTGTCTGATAGTAGAAAAAACCCTTGGCTGAAACAGCAAGAAACACACCAATGAACGTCCCTTTCTTGACCTTATTCCTTCCTTTTTGGGTGGCAGCTTTTCCTTGGGCGCCAAAATTATCAAAAGCTATTGATAGCTTATAGTATGAGATAAACATGACATCATCAGACAAACTTGTCAGGCATTTGAATAGGGTGGATTCAATGAAAGAATCATATGGGGAATCCTCAGTGCCATCCCATTGGTTGCCAGCAACATTGGTCAACACAAAGACTGACGCCACTTTGCTATATATCCAGAGCTGCACCATGCACTCAGACACCCAAATGTCATGGTGCAAAAGTTGCTTCTGGACCTGAGTCAGGGGAAGCTTGGGGTCACGCTGCAGGAGGTCAAGTATTATTGGGTACACCTTGGTGATTTGGGACTCAGGAGCCTTCTTTGGCTTCTTGGCTGTCCCAATCAGATTCCCCTTATTCATTAAGCTATTAGATTTACACATTATGGTGGCTCAGGTAAATTGCAATTGGTTGGCAATCTGATCCCAGGACAGACCCTGCAGGTTCAGTGCCACAATTTCCTGAAGAATTTGGGTGGTGATGATTTGTTGCTTAGGGCGCTGGGCCATGGGAGCTGAAGCCTGATTGGCTGATGGGGGCAGGTTGGCTGATGGCAGGAAGTTGTTCTGAATCAAGGTTGCCATCCTGATTGGTTGGTTGATAGGCAGCTTGTGTGGGGGTGGGTATGGGAGTAGGGGCAGAGCTAGACACTAAGTGACTACTGAACAAGTCAAAGGCATATGGGTTGGGGGTCAGGTAAGAGTCAGCTTCCTTGTACCTGCCTCAAAGGCTTGGGTGTAAACAGGTGCCTCCACGTTCTGAGCCTCACCTCCATTGAAGCTGGCTTGGCTGCTTGTTCCGTTGAAGATGTTTTTAGTAAAAACCATTGTAAAAATTCTAGGATAAAATCACTAAAAGTAGAAGTTTAAAATTTTATGATTTATTTTTATTGTAATCTTGAGCTGATATTTGGAAGGTTCTCAAAACCACTCTACATAAATCAGGATCCATGAAAATGAATAAAATGCCTCTGTCCCTAAATTGGAAAGCTGTTGTTTGGCTGTTAAACTGTTATTTTTCTTTTTAGGCTGCTCATACTACAAATCTTATGTGACTTAATTTTTTTTGTGCTTATGGAATCTTGCTTCTAGATTGCTCAAATTTTGTTTTCATTTTAGTTCTTTTGTCAGTGCCTCATATGAATCATGATTGGGTCATAATATACTCTGGAACAGCATCCATCCATCTCACTTGCTACATCAGTTCATTTTGTTTGTGGTTTAAACAATGTTGCTTTATATTTGCTATAATTTTGTATAATGGGCTAGTGAAATTTTGTTTTTTGTTTGACATTCCATTTATTAACCAATTTTTTAATTATTTGAATCTGGATCTTTTGTGACTTGGATTTTGTTCAAATCTGAAAT
Source organism: Entomophthora muscae (assembly GCA_014839935.2). Classification (NCBI taxonomy): domain Eukaryota; kingdom Fungi; phylum Entomophthoromycota; class Entomophthoromycetes; order Entomophthorales; family Entomophthoraceae; genus Entomophthora; species Entomophthora muscae. The sequence continues at coordinate 40,568 of QTSX02007210.1, forward strand.
TGTTTTGCTTAAATCTGAGGCATTTCTGGTTGTTGCCATAGATTTTAAAACTACTGTAAAGAAATTTAAGTTAGGAGTTAATATTTTATTACTTTAAAGAAAATTATCTTCGTTGTAACTGTGCTGTTTTATCAGAGTTACAATGGGAAAAATATTTAGAAGCTAGATCATAATCTTTATTGAGAGAAAGTGATTATATAGTCATTGTGAATCAAGGATAACAGAAACATGATTGTGTTGATCACATGGCTGGATAGTAAAGGGGGTGGTTTGATCCTGGTAATGAGTCAAGCACCAAAACAAGGTATCCACCATAAAGGATCATCATCTGTTCATGTTGTTGGATTTGGCAATTTGAGTTGACTTCCTAGTCTGGCTTTGAGTGGCCAGGTAATTGGATTGCAGGTCACAAACCTGCTTGCTCAGAACCTTGCTGGCGGGTTGAGCCTGCTGTTTTGACACCCCCCCAACTGAAGGTTGGCCTCCTCTGGGGGTAGGTTGTCATAGAGGTTGTCAGAAGCCTGGGCGCCATACTAGACTAATTGTTGTTCTGTGGCGGGCAGGGCGGTTTTGCATTGTTTTTGTCTTGCTTTGCAGGGTCTCAGGCAATCATGGTGTAGGGTCTTGTCTTGTTTATGCTTCCTGAGTCCTTGCACAAGGTAAGTGTTATTGTTGTTTACTTTTAGAATGATTGCTGGGCCTACTTTCTTGGGTTTTAGTTTGCTTTCATCAATGTTCATGACCCAAACTTTGTCCCCAACCTCATGTCTATCCTGGATGGGGACAAAGTTTTTTTGCAGACATTCATTTTCCTTTTCTGTTTGCTTGCTGTTGGCCTCTATAACTTGAGGGTCTGAGTGCAGGGAGACTTTACTTGGGATTTCCAGTTTAGATCCTGTTAATGCTTGAATGATATTTGGCTGTGTGCTGTATATCAACTCAAAAGGGCCTTTTCCAGTGGATCTGTTCACTCAGGTTTGGCACACAATTAATGCAGTTGATAGTTGCTTATACCAGTCTTCAGGTCTCCTGGCAGTGAGCTCAACTAAGGCTTGTACAAGGCTGCCATTAAGCCACTCTACACGTCCATTGGCCTGTGGGTAGTATGGTGTTGTCACAGTATGTTTGACCCCATTTTTAGGAAGGTATACATTGGTGTTTATGAAGGTCAATTCTTTCCCTCCATTGGTTATCAGGAGTTCTGGCTTTCCAAACTTGCTGATTATCTCTTTTCCAATGAATTGTTGTACATCATGTCTAGTGTGCGCCTTTACTGCTTGGGCTACTGGCCATCTTGTAGCAAATTCTATGGTGGTGATGATGTATTTCTTATCATTGTGTTTCCCTGGCATGGGGCCAACAACGTTGAGGGCCCATACCTTGAAGGGTAGTTGTGTGCAGATGGGTAATACTGACTTTGGAGGGGTTTTGCTCTTGGCAAACTTTTTGCATACCTCACATAGGTCTAGGACTTTCTGAATGTCACAATATAAGGTTGGTCACCAGGCCTTGTGCTTAAGGAACTCATGTAGGTTTTGACTCTTGGTGTGTCCAAGGTCTCTGATATTGTAGGATGGTGTCTACTTGCTGATGCGTCGGGAAGTAGGGAATGGTTGTGCCTTTAGACATTTTTCTGTGTAGGATCCCATATACATCAGCAAATAGGTGTTCATTTTTGATAACTGTTTCCTTTGTTATGTTGATTGTACCAGGGGGGAAGCCCTTGTCCTTTTTTCATAGTACCAAGAGAGGCCAGTCTGGGTCAAGCCCATTTTTTCCTCTTGTGGCATGGACATATAGGTGTGAGAGGGAGTCTGCTATGACAAGCTTGGGACCAGGTTTGTACTGAATGAGCATATTGAATCTCTCCAAGAGCTCCATCCAGAGAGCCTGGCAGCAAGATAGATTTGCTTGGGTTTTGAAATATATGAGCAACTTGTGGTTGGTTAATGCTGTGAATTCTTCCTACTGCTCTAGATAACAGCGCCTTTTGACTAGGCAGTGTACAATGGCCAGCAGTTCCTTGTCATAGATAGGGGATTGACATTTGCCATCTGTCAACTTTTGTGATTCATAAGATACAGGCCGGAAGTCATCATCATTATTTTTGATTCATAGTACTCCCCCAATTGATGCATCTGAGGCGTCGGTTTTCATTTGATATTCCCTGTCACGTTTGGGGTATTACAGGATAGGAGCTGTCATGAGATTCTCCTTGAGGCATCTAAAACAGAGGTCACATTGGAGGGTCCACACAAACTTGAACTTGGTGCCTGTTATGGTGGATAAGGGGGCAGTCAAAATGCCACAGTCAGGTATGAAGCGGCGTACATAGGCCGCCATCCCCAAGAAGGTATGGAGTTCTGAATTATCCTTGGGTGGCGGCATCTTGCAGATGGCATGTATCTTTTGACTTTTGGGTTTGATGCCGTCCTTTGAGATTATGTGTCCCAGGAAGGGTAATTGCTTGCAGAAGAACTGGCACTTGGAGGGCTTGGCCAACAGTTTGTGTTGTGCCAGGGTAGCAAAGACTGCCTCTAGGTCCTTGTGGTGCTGTTCCATCAAGGGGCTGTAGACAATGATGTTGTCTAGGTAGACTAGAGCATGCTTGCCTATGTGTGGTGCAAACACTTTGTTCATGAAGGTCACAAAGGTGGAAGGGGCGTTTGTCATGCCAAAGTTGAACACAACACATTTGTAGGAGCTGTATTTAGTGTGGAAGGCTGTTTTGGGGATATCTTCCTCCTTAATACAAATCTGGTTGTAGCCTGCAGTCAGATCAATCTTGGAGAAGACTGTGGCTCCTCCCAAGGCATCAAAGATATTTTCAATCAGTGGTAGTGGATAACAATTCTTGATGGTAACCTTGTTTAGGGCTTGATAGTCTGTGACCAGACGTAAGGTACTGTCCTTTTTGGCCACAAAGAATACAGCAGCCCCAAAGGGAGACTGTGAGGGGCAGATAAGTCCTTTCTCCAGCACTTCCTTGAGATAGGCGCATAGGGCATTGCCTCTGTTTGGAGTCAGCCTATATATAGGGCGCGCTTTGGGTATGGCTCCCTTGATTTGGATGTAGTGTTGAATGTGTTTCTCTGGGGGCAGCCCGGGCAGCGCTTCTTTGAAGGTTTCTGGATGACAGACCACAATTTTGTGGTCCTGAGGCGTGGAGGTATCATGGTGATCCTTGAAGTGTATGATCTTGTACTGGCAGGAGTCCCAGTTCATTTGCCTTCAGGTTTTTCTTTTTTTCCAGGGTCTCTGTGATGCGCACAAAGACGTGGTTGTGCAGGAGTTGATCTACTGAGTCTGGGTAGATCTGGTGATTGATGCCTTCACATTTGACAGTCAGTACTGAGGTCCCCCAGTCTACATAAGGGTTATTCCTTTGCAACCAGTCCAACCCTAGCACAATTTCAAACTTGGGAACTTGATGACAGGGCCTTGGATGGTGAAATGAAGGTTCTCTAGCATGACAGAGAAGGGGGAAGTTTCCCTTGTCACGGCAATGTGATGTTCATCAGCCAGAACCACGTTTTTAATCCACAAAGTATTAGTGGCTAGCTTGAACTTATCTACAAAGCTGCTATTGACTAGGGTTCAATCCACGCCCAAGTCCAGGAGTGCTGAGCCTGTGTAACTGCAAAAACGGAAAGGATAGGACATCAGTTTATTGGGATATCTGGTAATGGTGTACAGTACCAGATCCTGCAAGGGTACTTGGATCATTGGACATTGGTCCGCGTCCTAGGGTTGGTACTCATCATTGGGCAAGTCAGGAGTTGCGTGGGGCAAGCTTGGCTCACTTAGTGCTCTCCCCAGGCTTTTCCCTTGTCTTGATTGCCTTGTGTGGCGGTGACACGGAAATGGGTACAATTTAACTGGCCATTGTTTCTGTTCCCATGTCCGTTTGAGCTTTTGGGTTTATGGTTGATGTTATTCCTGTTTCCTCCAGGGGGTGGTTGAGTGGAGCGCCCACCTGTATAGGAATCCTTGGGTCTTTCTTGTTTTCCAGTTTATGCCTTATGGAGGGTGTTGGATGTTTGTTTTGCTTTTTCTGCTTTGCAGTACAAGCTTTGTAGGTTGGTCACCTGGTCCAGGTCCATGTATCTCATTACATGTGACTTAAGGGCGTCATAGTACATGAGGTGTATGGATGGGATGTCAAAGGCCATGTCAGATGGTGAACAAAGTTGGAGTTCCTTCACAGTGCCTGTCTGGGTTAGGTTCTTTACTTGGCGTATGATCATGAGCGCCGTGTCCTTAAGCACAAACCTTGCCAATAAGTCTTGTTTGAAGGTATCCCAGCTCTTGTTGGCATGTTCTTTGTGGCACTTGTCACACCAGGTGCCAGCGTCATGGGTCAGGCAGATGGAGATTTCTGCAATCCAAAATTGCTGCAGGCATTCCATCTGGGCCTGTTTGCTCTGGGCGGACTGGATCCATGCAGCAGTGTTGTCATTGTTGGCCCCGGCAAAAGGTTCCAAGGCAGCGCTTCACAGTCTTTGGGCTACGTAGGCGGGCATGGTGCTTTTGTTGGTTGATTGCAGAATAGAGGAGGGAGCCTGAAAGAAACCTTGTGCAGACATGGCGTTGAAGGCAGGTAGTGGAATCACTGTGTTCTGGTACAGGACAAATCCATCAGGTATCTTGGTACCAGGGGTGTATGGGGTCCAGTCCAGAAGGAGGCCAGACATAATTCTGTCAAGTATTTGTTGGCTGCAGCGCGTTCTGGCAGCAACAGCGCCCATTTTGACACTTTTAATGTTGACACTATAGTAAAGTGATGACCCAGTTTTACTTAATGTTGTTTCCTGGATGTCAACACTTTTTTAATTAACAAAATACTTTACCCTGAACATTTTTAATATAAAAATATTTTAAAATACTTTATTATACTAAAATGACTCCAGAGAGTTCAAAACTGCAATAAAAAATTGCCATAAGTAATAATAATAAGGAGATATAAGCAACTATTTTTCAGTTTACTATGTAAAATACACTCTTTATTATAAAATTATTTTTTATTCCCATAAAAATTAAAATTCCAATGAACCAAAAATAAAGATATTTAAATATCATAATAACTACAAAATATAAGAAAATTCTAATTTTAATTTATTATACTTTATATAAGCATAACTGAAAATATCTCATAGCTTAAAGATAAATTAATAAAATATAAGATATTTCTTACTAAACTACATTAAAACTGTATCTGAAACTTACCATTTATACCTAAAAAGATTAGTACACTATAAATAAACAAAAAAATTAAAAGTTTAAAAGTAAAACATATATAGGAAAAGCAAGGTTTACTAAGCTAATTAAAGCCACCAGCAAGAGCAGTGGTAACGTCCTCAAGGTACTTCTTAATCTCTGCCACCTTGTACTTTTTCTTTACCATCTTCTGCATGTCCTCCTGGTAGTCCCGCTCCTTGGACTTTTGCTTCTTGGGGGCCACCTGGTTGGCCAGGTCACAGAACTTGGAGACAGTCCGGGCCTGCTCCTCCTGTAGCTTAGAAAAGAACTTGTTATATTTGGGGTTTGACCCAAACTTCACCTTCAGGTGCTTATGCCAAACCTCAAGGCTAGATGCAGTCTTCATCTCCCCCTTGAGGCAGGCGCCTTGACAGTTCCAAGGGGCAGTGGCCCCGCTCTTACCTTTCTGGGCAGTCACCTTCTTGCCCACCCATTGGCGCTCAAAGTAATCCAAGTAACATTTGAAGATGGTGGAGTGCTTCTTCACATAAGCATCCTCCAGGAGGGCCTCAAAGCCAAGCCCAGTATGCTCCAGGCGCACAAAAGCCAAGGCAGCAAACTGAGCCAGGACAAAGCAGCACTTTTCCTTACCATTATTAAGATACTTCTCAAAAAGGTCCTTCTCACTCTTGAGATTCTTAACAAGGGCCTGCCTAACATGGAATAAGTAGCCCTGGACTTCTCCATTGAAGGTGGCCTCAAAGGCTCTGAACTGAGCTTGCTCAAAGTCCATTATGATAACCTTTGGCCCAAGTGAGCACGCATGAGATAGCTGCTCTGCGGCTAGGGTTGACTCATCCTCCTCAGCAGAGGAGGGATTTGCCCTTGTGGCGTGAGTGGGAGGGGGAGCTGGTTGGTGGGAAGGGAGCTCAAAGCATCCCAGAAGATCTTGAAGGCTCTGGTGTAGACTTCAGTCTTGGCACCAGGAAGGAGAAAGAAGACAAGGGGGATAACCTGTTCATTGAACTGCCCATGCAGGACCCAAAGCTGCTTGAATAGGGAGGGGCAAGTAGCAAATGTGCCGTCACACAGCCAGGTGATAGCAGTGTTCAGCTGTTCCAGTTTTTAGGTTGTGGCATAGGCTACAATCTTATCCTCCACTTCCTGCCCATTGTCATGGAGCAGGAACATCTCACCATCCTCTGTCTTCTTGAGGGCATCTGTGAGGATAAGGTCCTTGATGTTGGTGGCACTCTTGGCCATGGGGTTTGAGGCTTGACGCCTATCACTTAAAAACTTGACCAACTTATTATGAGTTGGAACCCTCTTCAAGTTGGTTGGGGAGAGGTATTTGCAAGCAAGCACAGCCAGCTGGGTGGCAGAAAGATCTTTGGAGGTGGGCATCACCTGCACCAGATACCACTTGAGAAGGCAGGCTATGGTGGTGTTGGGCATGATGCAGGTATGCTTGCCCTTGATGGTTTGGACCAAGTCCCAGCGCTCAGTGTTGAGCCGCACTGGGCAGGAGCGGTCCTCACAGGTGTAATAGCAGCTCTTGAAGCCCCAGTTGGCATTATTGCAGCTGAAGATATACCCATTGGCCACCATGGCTGGCCCACCCTTTACGTGCATGATTGGAAAGTATTTGGCTAAGGAAGAGGAAACCTTGAATTTGCTGTCAACGTTGCAGATGTTGTGGGCCAACAGATGGTCCCAGGGGCCAGCAGGAGCATGGCGGAGCCAGGTAAGTAATTGGGGCGGGGCTTTGAATCATCCCCAGATGAGCTTGAAGGGGGGAGCTTGGTGGGGGTGGGGAAGCAGAAGGGGGCTTATTGTGGTGCTCCTCATGTGCAGGAGACTTATCCTTGGGTGGGGACATTTGGGCTGAGTGCTTCTTTTTGGTTGGCTCCATGTCAGAAGCCAAGTTGTAGAAACTGTGCTCTGTAAGAGAGCCATCAGATTCCTTTCCCCCAGTGGAGTGAACAGGGCTCTTCTCAGGAGAGGGCTAAGTGGAGGGCTTTAGGGATGGTTTGGGGGTGACCTTCTTTGATGAGACAGGCTTCTTTTTGGTGGGTTTGGTTGGCTTTGAAGGACGCTTGGTTCCTTTGGGCTGTTTGGAAGTGTTTTTGTCCTAAAATAATAAGTAAAATGTTTTAAAATAAAGCAATGTATGTAAAAAACAAACAAAACAACTTAAAAAGCATAATATATAAAAAAATCTTAGATGGTTTTTATTGGCATTTAAAAGTTAAAAAATACTTGTATAGTTTTTATTTTATTATAGTTTTAAATAACAAGTTAAAAGTTAAGAGAACTATGCAAAAAGTATTATATTTAGATATAGATTTTATTTTAAAAATTAGAAAATATGAAAAATCAAAGTCAAAAATACAACATATCAAAAAAATGAGAAGTTTTTATTATGTAAAACATAAAGTTTTATATGTGAGAACTGAAAAGTGTTGACATTATGAGTGACAATTAGTAAAAAAGATGAATTCTCACTGTTGATTACAAAAATTGTAGACATTATTTTTGACAACATTGTCACTATCAACATTTTTTAAAAATTTACTATGTTTTTTCATAGTACGCTTAATTAAATTTACATGGGCTAGCAAAAATTAACCGTTTTCTATGTGTTTTTGTTCACATATAAAAATTAAAAAAAACATATGAAATTAAGTTAAAAAAGTGTCAAGGATCTTTATTTCTTTATGAAAAATTATATTTGGGTAGTGGTAATATTATATTTTACCATTGCAAATATGTGAAGTTGTTAATAAGTTGTTGGTAGATATTGAAAAGGGTTAAGTGTTGACAACGTCACTTACAACATTCTTTATATGAGGTGACATATTAATCTAGGCTTAATTGTGCCACTCTAATTTGCTTAACTCCACCCTGGGGGATGATCACAAGCAACTAAATGACATTTATGAGTGTCAACATTATTTTTAATAATAAATTCTATAGTAACTTACATAGTAACTCACACTTAAATTATTGGATTGCCGTTAGCCACTAATCCACTTAATATATAAAGCGGTAATAAGTGCCACATATATATTTATAACATGAACTTTTCAACTATCAATCATATGCGCACTGTCTTTTTCAATATAATAATTCAATAAAAATATTTTTAAATGTGCACTTAATTTCTTTGTTGTAGATGCGTCAGTTTTGTTATTAAAAATAAGTTATGCTTAAAAAGTGTCAACATTGACACTTTTACGTCGTGAAAATGAATAAAAAATAAACTAATTTTTATTAGTAAACGTAAAGGAAAAATCTGGTTAAATTGAGTTTTTTATTAAGCTTAATATTGAAATGTGTTGAGATGGCTACAATTTTGTCGTGTTTTCTGGGTTTGCACCCCTGAACACTCTAAAAAAGAATTGAGCTAGCGCAACTAGCAAAAAACATAGGAGTATTAGAGTTTTGAGTCAACAGTGGCCATGTCGACAAAGTGTCAACATGGGCGCTGTTGCCGTGCTGGCAACAGGCAGAATTTTTTCAAGATAAGGTAGGATGGACAACCTACCTGTGCTACCAATGTTGTAACTGTGCTGTTTTAGCAGAGCTACAAGGGGAAAAATATTTAGAAGCTAGATCATAACCTTTATTGAGAGATAGTGATTATATAGTCATTGTGAATTGAGGATAACAGGAACATGATTGTGTTGATCACACAGCTGGATGGTGAAGGGGGTGGCTTGATCCTGGTAATGAGTCAAGCACCAAAACAAGGTATCCACCATAAAGGATCATCATCTGTTCAGTTGTTGGATTTGACAATTTGAGTTGACTTCCTAGTCTAGCTTTGAGTGGCCGGGTAATCAGATTGCGGGTCACAAACCTGCTTGCTCAGAACCTTGCTGGCGGGTTGAGCCTGCTGTTTTGACACCTTTAAGTCCTTTTCAATTCATGTTTCAGTTTGTTGTCATCTTCTTTTTTCTTGCTATTAAATAGCAAATATAATTCATATTTTAAATAGGATTATTTTATAATTTTTTTAAACTTACTCACTTTGGGTTGCATAAGCACCCACTTTCCCCTCTCTGCTGTTGCATATCTGTGGGTGCTCTCACTGAGCTTTCTGTTTTCATTTCTTCCCCATATTTTCTTCTCTAGTGTCTCCAATTGCCACTGTCCTTGACTGTTGTTTCCCCTACCCATCATGCCAACCAAAGATACCCTTTTTACTACTGTAAATTCAGAACCTAGACGTAAAAATGCAGGATTGTCAAATCTTTGGTCTAAATTCCAAATCACTTTTGTGGGATGGTTTTTTTTAATTAAATTGAATTCTTTGTATTTTTATTTGAATTTTTAAAAATCTAGGAACTCATAGACACTTTGCAAAGCTCAAGTTGAACTGCATATTTCCAATAGACAATTAATTAACTGGAATCAGATTTGAAGTGTTCAAATTCCTCAACCATTTTCATTAAGTTTACAATGTTTTTTGGAATTGCAGGATTGTCAAACCCAAGAACCAATTTTCAAATCACTTTTGAATGCCACTAGTAAACTCAGATATTAATTGCAGGAACTGGAATCCAAATTTAATGTACAATAAGAAACTAGGACAAATCAGTCCAAATCAAGAAGCTACTTTCTGGATAAAATCAAATGAAAAATTCAATCTCAACAACCATGTTTAGCCATTAAATTAAGTGAAATGTAATATTGTCTAAACTGGAAATGATGTAATATTCTGCACTCTAAATCACTATTATAGCAACCACAAAACCATATAATGATTTATGAGCTACCCTTCTGATGACGCAGAATTTTTTTAAAAGTTTCAAGGAAGAAGGAGAGATGGGAAAGATAAACCATAAGTTAACTACACAATGTGTTTATGTATTGTTATTAAGGACAAATTGCTACAGTAGATTTTAAAAAATGCTAATAATAAAATAGAAATTTATATATTACAATCTATTTTTATCAAGTTGCCTTTTTGTTGGTGTGTTGATAGTTCATTTGCTTTTAATAATGTGCTTGCATTTAATTGGATAGTTTCACCTCTAGTTGCCTTGGCAATAGGAAATCAAGTTGCCTCTGCAACTACAGCTGGCCTTGCAGAGTGACTTGATTTCCTATTGCCAAGGCAACTGGAGGTGAAACTATCCAATTAAATACAAGCACATTATCAACAGCAAATAAACTATCAACACACCAACAAAAAGGCAACATGATAAAAATAGATTATAATATATATATTTCATTTTATTATTAGCATTTTTTTAAAAATCTACTGTAATCAAGCATCTAAATTTTAGCCACCCTAAAATGGAATAGGGTGATTTTTGAGAATGCCTATGATTTCTAAAAGAATTAGCACAAATCCACTATAGATCCTTTAGCATCCTTTTTGAGACACCCATAAATTATATTTATTTCAAATTCACCTCATTTTTGATTTGAAATTTGATTCTTGGATTTGACAATCCTGCAATTTCATATTTGTTGATTTTTACATAATGTCTATGATTAGTTTGACATACAGGAAATCTCAAATTGTACATTAGAATCCTGCATTTATGACTCATATATCCTGCATTTGTTTGCTGTATTTTGTCTTTTGTTGGTTGAGTGATCTGCTCTTGGGATTCAAAATTTGCCAATTTAAATAAATCAAAAAAAGTCAAATTAAATGGTTGATTTTATTAAATATTTGATTTTCACTCAGCTGAGTTGCCCGCAAAAGTGATTCAAAATTTGGACCAAGGATTTGAAATTCCCACATTTTTACGTTTAGGTTCTGAATTTACAGTATAAATAAAGAGCTTCAGAAGAGTAGGCTTTAAGCCAAAATTCTAAGGGATTTCTTTCCTTTAATTTTTTTCTTAATTTTTAACTTTTAATCTTGAAAATTTAAAAGCTTTACTTTTTTTAAACAGGATTAGTTTGATTAACATTTTTCCCCTTAGTTTGATATGCAAGTTGTTAGGCAACAAGCATTAGGCTTGTTTTATCCAATCTTTTCATTTAAGAAATCTTTTAATATTTATATATGTATCAATTTGCAGATGGAGAATATCCAAATATTGATATTCCTTTATTAACTAATAGATTATCACCAAACACTTTATTTTATTTTCTTTATTTGGGTTTCTAAACTTTATTACACCTTTTTTAACTCAATACAAGCTTTTAGCAGGGTTTTGTAAAGTTATATTACAAATTGTTCCTACCTTTTTGTATCTCTTAAACCTTAATCTAGACACTTTACATGCCTTGGTTTACAACCTTGCGCTATTATGGGCAAGACCTTACAGTTTATTAACTCAATGGACATCATCTTGAAAAGTTAAAGCTTAATAATGTTTAGAAGCCTTTTAATTAAATGAGTTCAAATCTAAAAGCTTTAGATTAAACATCTGATGAATAAAGCATTTTCAGATTAATCCCATAAGAGGAGCCAGGGTTAGATCCTGCTTTGGAGAATAATTAATATTATTAAAAAATACAGTAGTTTTAAAAGCTATGGTGACAACCAAAAATACTTCAGATTTAAACAAAATGATTTCAGATTTGAACAAAATCCAAGTTGCGCAGGATTCAGGATTCAATTAATTTATAAAATTTCAGTTAATAAATGAACTATCAAACAGAAAACAAAATTTTACTAGCCCATCATACAAAATTATATCAAACATCAAGCGGTGTAGTTCAAACCACAAACAAATTAACTGACACAACAAGTGAAATGAATGGATGCTGTTCCAGAGTATATTATAATCCAATCAGGATTCATATGAGGTACTGACAGAAGGACTAAAATGAAACAAAATTTGAGCAATCTAGAAGCAAGATTCCACAAGCACAAAACAAAATGAACTCACATAAGATTTGTAGTATGAGCAGCCTAAAATAGAAAAATAACAGTTTAACAGCCAAACAACAGCTTTCCAATTTAGGGACAGAGGCATTTTATTCAATTTCATGGATCCTGATTTGTGTAGAGTGGTTTTGAGAACCTTCCAAATATCAGCTCAATATTACAATAAAAATAAAACAATTTTTTTAAAATTTCTACTTTTAGTGATTTTATCCTAGAATTTTTACAATGGTTTTTACTAAAAACATCTTCAACAGAACAAGCAGCCAAGCCAGCTTCAATGGAGGTGAGGCTCAGAACGTGGAGGCACCTGTTTACACCCAAGTCTTTGAGGCGGGTAACAAGGAAGCTGACCTGTACCTGACCACCAACCCTTATGGCTTTGACTTGTTCAGTAGTCACATAGTTTCTAGCTCTGCCCCTGCTCCCGTACCCACCCCCGCACAAGCTGACCACCAACCAATCAATCAGGATAGCAACCTTGATTTGGAACAACTTCCTGCCACCAGCCAACCTGCCCCCTACAGCCAATCAGGCTTCAGCTTCCCTGGCCCAGCGCCCCAAGAAACAAATCATCACTACCCAAATTCTTCAGGAAATTGTGGCACTGAATCTACAGGGTCTGTCCTGGGAACAGATTGCCGCCCAGTTGCAATTTACCCAAGCTACTGTCATGCAAGAATTCAACAACCTGATGAACAGGGGGAATCTGATTGGGATGGCCAAAAAGCCCAAGAAGGCCCCCGAGTCACAAATATCTGAGGCATACTGAATCATGCTTGACCTCCTCCAGCAGGATCCCAAGCTTTCATTGACCCAGGTCTAGAAAAAACTTGCACACCTAGGCATTTGGGTGTCTGAGCGCATGGTTCAGCTCTGGATGTATGGGAAGGTGGCTTCAATACAGATTCTTACCAATTTTGCCGGCAACCAATGGGATGGCACTGAGGATTCCCCGTATGACACTGCCATCAAATCAACCCTGGTCTGATGCCTGACTAATTTAACTGATGATGTCATTTTCATCTCCTATTACAAGCTATCAATAGCTTTTGATGATTTTGGCAAGCAAGGAAGAGCTGCCACTCAAAAAGGAAGGAAGAAGGTCAAAAAGAAGACTTCAATTGGTGCGTTTCTGGCTGTTTCAGCCAAGGGTTTTGTCTACTATCAGACAAACCCAGATTTCATCAATGGCTACTTATACATCCACATACTTGGTGGATTACTCAACTCCTGGGATGGCTCAAATTCCAAGTACCAGGTTTTCTTGAGCCACCAGATGGAGGGTAGCTCCACCAACCTTGAGGCCATCCAGCAATGCGGGCACCAGGCCTCTGTGTACCCAGCTGGCCACGCAGACATCCATCTGGCTGATGTTGTCTTCTTTAACATTGGAGATACACTACAAGAGCACCGCCCTCAGTCTTTCAATGACCTCTATCTTGGGGTCCTTGACCACAATTTTCTTTTTGGCTGCCAGATGGTGGCTGACTTATTTGTGTAAATGGTTTTCCATATGAACATGGGCAACCAATCACATAAGGATAAGCGCTTCCACCTCAGGCCACTGCCACCTACCAGCCAATTGAGCCAATGATTGATGAGGAATACAACAAGTGTTATATGGCAACCATCACGCAAAATCCTCCTGCCTCCACCCCCGCCACCAACACCCCTCACCTGCAAGCCCAACCAACCAAATCCCAGACCCCCAGGCCAGCACTGCCTCTATGTCTTCCTTCCCGCGCTATTCTGCCTTATAGGCATCACTCTTCCTTGCCCCAATAAACTCTGTTGCCAAAAATTTTCTATTTATGTTATCTTTATTTAGAATTTCAATTGTTCATATTCTCTTTGTTTATAGTTGGTTTTATTCTTTATGTTCAGCTTATTTCTATAAAATCATATATTTACTATTTTGTGTATCTAGATCCAGAACACAGTTATTTTTAGTACCAAGACACAGCCCCTTGTGAAAATATTAACAACAATTTGGTGATCAGCTAAATTTGAATTAGAAAATTATGTGTTAACTGTTTTTAGATAAAGTTTTTACTGATCTGAATTCAAAACCTTTATGATAAACTTTAAGCCAATCAGGAGCCAAGTGATAAAGTGATTGTTGTGACATAAAGGGCCATTCAATAATTCTTTGGTGTATGTGCGCTACTTAATATGATTGGCTGGATGTTTTGCTATTGTACCCTATTGCCGCTGTGGCAAGTTGTTGATGGACTAGTGCTAACTCAGCAGCTGATTGGGCACTAGTCCATCAACAACTTGCCACAGCAGCAATGGCGTATAACAGCAAAACATCCAGCCAATCATATTAATTAGCGCACATACACCAAAGAATTATTGAATGACCCTTTATGTCACAACAATCACTTTATCACTTGGCTCCTGATTAGTTTAAAGTTTATCATTAAGGTTTTGAATTTTGATCAGTAACAACTTTATCTAAAAACAGTTAACACATTATTTTCTAATTCAAATTTAGCTGATCACCAAATTGTTGTTAATATTTTCACAAGGGGCTGTGCAAAGTGCCAAAAATAATATGATAATCAAGGAAAAAATACCAACACAAAGCAAACAACACATATTGAGATGAGCGTAAAACATACACAAAAAGGGTAAAAAGATGGGATAATGTAGTAAATGGGAAAACAAAAAGAGATAAACAAAGAGTCAACTCTATCAAAATAATACAGAATTTATTGGGGCAAAAGCTATAAAAACATATGAAAAGGTTAGTAAAAAATCAATGAGAGAATTGGAGAAGCTTTTGAAGGATCTCAACTTGGCAATTGCCAAAATCAAAGACATTGACCGCAAAGTCAAAGCCAAAGTGAAGTCCACCGTCCTTGACAGAGACAAAATAGACAAGGTTTCTGCAAAGGCCTTAATAACAAAAATGCCAGACACCCCTGAGAAGACCATCAAGCGTCTTCTCAAAATCCAGAAGACGGTGGTCAAGGGCCTGCAATTTGAGGCATAAAATCTTTCTGCACTGTCCGCCTGGGTTGACAACTCAGAGATTTATGAATATCTCAAACCTGTCAAGCGTGCCAGAGCAGATGATAAAGAATTGCCTGCACAACTGCTTGCGCCAAGAATGGCCAAGCCTGTTGAAGCAGCTGGCAAGGAAGAAACATGTGAAGGTAACATAAAAAAATAAGATTAATAAAAATTTGTAAATACTTACCTGTTTTTTAGAGAACATAGATGGTGAACTCCGCCAAGTCCTGGTCCCCTTTGTCCCTGCCACATTCTATACTAACTATGTCACTCACGTGGCCAAGCAGCTTTATCTGGACCCCTCTGTCTTGCAGGAGCTGTAGGACCGCATCCTCGGGTCTTTTCCAATGTTGCAGGAGACATTGGCTGGGCTGATGCATGCCAAGGGGGCATTCAAGTGGGCAGTTACTGCCTACAAGATGCCCAACTGGTCCGCCTGGACCTGGTTAACCTCAGTGGAGTTTATTGTGTAAACTCCATTGAGCTTTTTTGGGACGTCCTGGAAACACTCCCATTCAAGAACATACCTGAGATGGGCTGGGCCCATGTGGCTGCTGCTTCTGCTACCTCTTGGAGCACACAATTTCTTACCTGCTGGACAACTTTGGGCGCGTGATGGGGAAATTGGCTGTTGCAGACGCAACAGCCGTCAAGAAGACAAAATCCTCCTTGCCAACTTTGGGTTGTCCTGGAGTGCCAACAAGACAGGGTCCCTGCAGCCATGGAGCTGACCTTTGCAAAGACCAAGCATGATAAGAAGATAAGTGTGTTTTCAATAAATTATGCAAGTTTACGGAAGCCTTTTCTGGGCAAAGGCTTCATCTGGTGGTTTACCTTGGGTATCTCTTATACTTTGGAATGAGCGCCAGTGTGGAGGATCTAGAAGGGGTCCTTCTAGGAATTGACAAGGCCAGGCTCTCCCTGGATAGGAAGAAGGTCCCCCGGGTATGACTTGGTGGATCATGTCATCCAGGACTCCCTGGTCCTGGCAGGGATTTACGAGTTTGCAGCCCCGCCAGAGAAGCTGCTCCTCCATTCACACCTAACCCTACTCCCCTTCACCAGCAGGCGGGAGTTTTTTAATAAGGGTGTATCCACTGTTCACAGTGTGGCGGTGGAGGTTGTGCACCACCTCTATTGCGGGGTGGGTATATACCACTGAAACCATTATAGGCGCTCTTAATTTTTCTCTATATCAATAAACATCTTTATAATCTAGATTATTTTTATTATAAATAATTTTTCAAGCCTTATTTTAGCAAACAAGATTTGCAAAATAAATCCCAGAGAAGGTCTTAATAAAAGCATAATAATTTCAATAAAATCTACTTCTGATTTGTACACATTAAATTTAACTTTTTTTGATTATTATATTTATTTGCCAAAAATGATATTAATGTGTTTGCATAATCCAGTATCAAGTGTTTGGGATACCCTTAGATGACACAATAAAAAATGATTATAAATAAATAAATTACTAACCTTCATTGATTGTCCTGCTGAATGTGATTGCGGGCTTGGAAGAATCTAAATATAAAATGATAATTAATAAATCTTGAATAGTAAATTAGAGAATATAAAAAAATGGACACACTAAGCTTTTAATTGATTGGCTGTTTTTCTAGGCAAGCAGGGATGAACAAATCAGTGTGGCCATAGAATTTGGCCGCGGTCTCAGCTGGGAGAGTGTATCCCAGCCTGCAGCAAATTAAAGAGGACCTCGGTCCCAGTTGGGGTTCCTCGCTTGACAACTTGCTTGAGCCACCCAAAGACTTCCTTGATGGGATTTAAGAATGGCAAATAAGCAGGGAGGAAGAGAAGGCGCAAATTTGCTGTGGCCAATTTCTGGGGGCCTACTGCGCTGTTGGTGTCAATCATTGGGAATTCCTCAAGAATATCAGCCACCTTATGGAGACCAACATTGTCCAGCACAATTATGTTGGTGAAGCCCGGGCTTGTGCGCCTCAGGTGCTCCTGGACCAATTGGAGAAATGATAGAAAGGTACAGCTGTTGTGGGAGCCCAGTATCATTTGGTATAGCTTGACCCCCTTTGGACCAAGGAGAACCACCATTGAGTAGGCTGTGGCGAAGACTGCAGCACGCCAAGCCATCCCGTCATTGGAGCCTTTGGGGGCATAGCCATATGTATTTTTGCATAGACTAGGCAAATGCCAATTCATCAATATAGTAAAATTTGACTGTCCCCTTGGCTTTGAGGGCAGTGTACGCCTCTGCGTAGTTTTTCCAGGTCTCAATGTTGGTTGGGCTATTCCAATTGTACAGAGATACCCTGAGCTTTTTCCAGGAAAAGTGCATCTTCTTCAGCAGATGGTAGTAAAAAGAAAATGGAAGCCTCAACCCCAAAAGTGGACTTGACCATTGCCTGTATAATTGCCAGTTCAAGATGGCAGTCCTGGGTGATCCACTGGAGGATTGCCCATTTGTGCTCCTTGGTGAGCATAGTGGAAACACGCAAGGATTTCTCCATGGCAAGGACTCGGCCAGTATCAATGAACTTGTTGAAGGTCTTGCTGGTGTACTTGGGATCCACCCCAACAAGGGCCACGGCCGCCTTGTAATTGCCCAATTCATGCATTAGCTTAAGCAGGATGATGCATTTAATGTCAGGAATGTGCTTTTGAGTGGGCTTTTTAGCAGTGGGGATTGACTTGTTGGCCTTGGGCACAACACAGGGCATGGGCACCTTGGTGTAAAAAGCAGCAACATTTTTGAGCACCAACCGTCCCTTGTCAGTTCTGAAGAACTCAGGCTCCTTGTCCTCTTCCTGATTGCCACCACTGACGTAGGGCTTGTAGCTAGTATCAAGTACAGGCTTCACCTTCTCCAGCATGGCTGACGGGACCGACTCTTGCCAGTACACAACGTCAAACACATACAAAGTAAGTTCTACCTCCTTGGTGGGCTTTTGAGTCAGCTTTGGGACCTAAGAGTTGATGCTCTGCACCCTAGCAGCTTGTGCTCCTTGAACCAGCTGTGTCAGTGCAGCGTCACTATGGAACTCTCCTCTCCTGCCTCCTTCTTGAGTAGGCACTTGGGTTGCACTAACTCTATTCTTTGACCCGCGGGGCAACTGCAACTGCGGCACACAACAGGTGTATTGGTACTCTGTTGTTGTGTTCCTTCCATTTTAAAATTTAATAAAATATTAAATTAATTTCAATTAATTCAATCCCTAATTTTATTCTTTGCTTTTATCTGAATATGGATATTTAATTAGAATTTATCCCATCCACCATCCCAATTTGTTGTGAATGCCGCCATTCACCATATTTTGATTTTGCCTTTGTTGGGTTATTTTGAGGACAAATCTCTCTCTTTTGCTTTTGCCCTTCAAAATGAGGCTGGCTCTGAATTGGGAAATTCAACTGTTCAGTTTCCTGATCCTGCGCAACTCACTTGCCCCACTCATGCTTGTGGTAAGTGATCCTACTGTCCTGGTAGTGTTTTGTGGTATTTTCTACCACTATATAATACATTTCCTATTTTCCAATAAAATTTAGTTCTATTCACATTTTTGTCTTTGTGTCTCCACGCACTTTGGCGCCTCTCTAGCCACGTCTAGCAGATGTTATTCAATCAGGGCCTCAAGGTAATTGCATAGCCTTCCCTGCCATTCTAACCAAGACTTAGTACAAATCTAATCCTAAGGTTAGGATTTCCTATTGTGACTCTGTGCTGCACCTCAGATCACAACAAAAATGATGCTCACTACAAGGGCTGTAAGCCCCTTGGTTACCCCCTTTGCAACCATGCTTTCAGGCCTTTGCCTCCACCTATACAAGAGCCAACTTTTCCTGAAATTACCTGTCCTCCTATTGAAGAAGACATCACCAACCCACCTATTTTCCCTACTGTGCTGAACCTTGGGAATGATCCCAGCCTAGTGGCCTACCCTTTGGGTACCCCTGACTTGGAGCAAGTCATGGCAGTAGCCCTCAGGTTATCCCATGATGGAGCTATCAATTGCCTCCAGTTATAGTTCAGTCAAGCATATTACTATTAATTGATTGTGGCACCAAAATTTCCACAGCAATTCCTCTCAGTGGCTGGCTCCACTGAACATCTATTGTCATCCTTTGTACAACCTGCCTTAGCCCATCATCAAATGGTGTTAGGGCTCAACATTCAGGAGATTTCATCTCTACAAGCCACCGTCACCCATCACTGGGATCAGTTTGTGGCCTACCAGCAGTGGATCCACTCCCTGCTTTCCTTGATATCAGAAAATCAGCGCAACTCTGTTGTCTCCAAAATCTTCTTGGTCGATTCCATTGAAAAATGTACCAGTTCATCCCTGAGTACGTCAGAGAGTTTCTACATGAGTTTCACCAGTTGGAACAGCCCTGGCGCACCCAAGTAGATTCCACCCTGAACGCCTATCTCACCAATTTTGAACAACTTGTGCAACAACTCAACAAGTTCAGTGCTTACTCCTTCAACCAATTACAGCAAGTATCAGCTCTTGCAGCAAAAGGCCTCAGCAAACTTGGCAAAGAATTTGATCAAGAAAGGGCTGCTACCACCACTATCATTGCCAAATTCCAGACTCAAGTGAATTAATTGTCTACCCCTACTCCAGATGCCCCGCCTTCTCCTCTATCTGGTGATTTGGAAGATAGAGAGCAGAGACTATGGGATTCCATTCAAGAGTTAAGAATGTCCACCTGCAGTAAGGATTGCCCTACTGAAGCCCCTCAGCCAGATCCCCAAGTTCTTGCTCTGACAACTCAAGTTGCTGACTTTCAACGAGAGGTTGATACCTTTTGTGAGATGATGGTGTTTGCTGTTAGTCTAATTGGGGTTACTTATGAAGATGACTGCTGCCCTGGCTTGTCAGGGCTCCCTGCATTTACTGTACTAGAGAATTGATAGCTCTAGCCAATGAGGTGGACCATTTGAAACAAGATTACTCTGAGATTGATAAAGACATACAAGAAATGAGTGATTTAATTGATTCAATGAATGACAGGTTTGCTCCTTGCCTTTCAGTGGGTTTGTCTCTTACCTCCTGACTGGCCAAACTTTCCTTGGTAGTAACTGCACAGGGCCAAAGCCTAGATGTTACTGAGCGGCAGACCACCCTAGCTAATACTACAAGCTCCTGCACTGCTAAGACCCTGACTACTCTTGAGGAAAGTTTTTGCCAGCTGTGGGCCAGACAGCCCCCCTCCAAATCCAAAGCATAATTCTCCCCATGCATAAATGTACTCAATAGCAACAATGGTGGCCCAACTCCAGAGACACATTCCAAGCCTACCTTTAAGAAAATCTTTGACCCCAAAACCTCAACCATTGCAGATTTCCTAACTATCTATGAAACTGCCATGAGAAGAGCCTCAGATGAGGTTAAAAAAGAACACATTATAACCTGTCTGCACCTGACCTGCCAAGAGGTAGTAGTGCCAGAGCTGCCCACCATTGAGACCTGGGAAGATATGAAGCAACTTTTGATTGACAAATTTGGTGGTGGCCTTAGTTTGGAAGTGAAGAAGAATGCCTTCATGCAAATTTCTTTCAAACCAAAGGAGATCCTAGCTGAATTTGCAGATAGATTCTATATGGAGGGACAGCAACTGATTACAAGTCATCAGTTGACTGCACATGAAGCGTACATGGCTTGCTCTCAAGCCCTCAAGGTTAACCAACTTCTGTGTCTTCACTTTAAGGCTCATAAAGCCATGCTTTCTTCTATGAAGAGCATAAAGACACTGTTGCAGGATATGCACCTTACCCATTCTGGGGCAGTTGTGCAAGAGAATTGTGCCACCTCTAATTCCGGTTTGTCTTCACATGGCCCACATATCCTCACCATGAACTCACAGAATCCCCCTCAACGCCAAGGGTGCCATAACTGTGAGCAGATAGGTCACCATTATAAAGTCTGTACCAATCCTCAGGTTGAAGGGGCTGATCCCAATGAGCAGGTGGGAAAAGAACAGTCAACCTAGAGGCAGAGACGCTCTTGATTGACAATTCTTCCCAGTCTCCCTCAATTCCCCCCTCCATTGCTGATTCTGAGCCTGCTGACACTGAGGCTCCTCCCATTTTGCTACTATTCCATGACATCTCTAATGACTCTGACATGAACAATTCCAATATGGAAGGTCCCAACGCTTATGGGTATTCAATCCTTGCAGTCTCTGAAACTGTTGCAGTCCCTTAGATACTACGTTCTGGGAAGACTACAACAACTGCCAAGCCTCTGCCTGAAGCCAAAGAGG
Source organism: Entomophthora muscae (assembly GCA_014839935.2). Lineage (NCBI taxonomy): Eukaryota > Fungi > Entomophthoromycota > Entomophthoromycetes > Entomophthorales > Entomophthoraceae > Entomophthora > Entomophthora muscae. The sequence continues at coordinate 61,887 of QTSX02007210.1, forward strand.
TTGTCTCTTGCCCATACCTCACTCAAGTCAAGAGATCCCCCATGCTTGTTGAGTCTTCCAAGGAAGCTGCTGAGGTTGCTGACGCTGTGTTAAAAAATGTCTCAGTCTTGCTTCCTTTCCAGACAGTCTATAAGGAGTTCCTTGGCCTAAGATTAATGATTTAAAAATGGGATAAAGAACTGGCAGAAGTCCAAGAAATTCTGGCTACCCTCCCTCCCTTTGTTTGCACTACCACTTGTATGGAGATATCTATTCAGAAGGTGAAAATTAAGGTCGTCTTAGACACTAGATCTCCTGTTAATGTTGTCTCCTCAAAGCTTGTTAAGAAGCTCAATCTTGCCCCTGACCTCAACTATCACCAGTTGTATGGTACAGCTGGGCTATCCATGACTCGCACTATAGGATCTTGTTCTGCCCTTCCCATGCGGTTTGGCAAGCTAATCTTAGCCGCACCTGTCGTTGTCTTGAAGAATGAGAGCTATGATCTCCTATTTGGTACCCAGTTCCTTAGGGAATATACTGGGATCATCAACTTGAAAGATGGCTACCTCTCTATCCTAGGCTATGAAGTCCCCTTGATCTTTGAAGAGCCAGTTAAAGTTCCTGGGAAGTGCCTCAAGACATGTGCCTTGGAATATCCCACTGGTGTTTTTGCTCTAAAGTACCTCACCCATTCCTCCAACATGAAGTGTCTTCCTATGGCTTGCCCTGCGTCTGAAGGGATCCCTCTCTTTTCCACCTCTTCTGTAACCATTCCCCCTGGATCTCAATCTATTTTAGACTGCCAAATAGCATATGAGCTGCCTGAGCGTACATTGCTAGAGTTGTACTCTCCTCCCTTGCTAGGACGCAACAAACCCTATCTCTACCCAGGAATATTGGATGTCTCTCATAAAGACCCTGTTCAACTGCTGATCACTAACTTGACTGCTCTTCCCATACATGTGTCTAAGGGGCAGGTTGTTGTCTATGGCAGGTTGTTGAATGCTCCTGATGTCCTATTGCTACATCTCTTTGGTACGTTCCAAGACTTTAACTTATCTGAGGATGAGCCACAAGTCCTATCATTGTTCACTGCTCAAGACTTCTCACAGCTATCCCCGGTACAACAGAAGGAGGTGCTTGGCCTGCCGGATCAGTTTTCAGATATCTTTGCCAAAGACAGCACTGATTATGGTCTAGCTAAAGGTGTCATTCATCAGGTTGATACTGGTGACACTCCCCCTTCTGCGCTAAACCATATTGCCACAATCATGTGGAGGAAGCTCAGGTGTCTAAAGAGCTCAAACAACTTCTAGACGCTGGACTACTAGCTCCTTCCCAAAGTCCATAGGCCTCTCCCTTGCTCATACTAAAAAAGAAGGATGTAGGTCATTGTATTGTGATGGACTACCAACAATTGAACTCTTTAATCAAAAAGGATTCATACCGCTTACCACGCATTGATGATGCTCTCCACCACCTTGGGGGCTCCAAGTTCTTCTCTGCTATGGACCTCGCCTTGGGGTACTGGCAAGTTGATCTCTCTCCCAATGATAGACAGAAGGCTGCACTCATCACTTCTGAAGGATTTTTTGAGCCTATGTGAATGCTGCAAGGACTCTGCAATGCTCCAGCTACTTTCCAATGAGCCATGGACTACATCCTATGTGATTTGAAGCTCTCATGTGTCCTAGTATACTTAGATGATATAACAGTCTTTAGTGCTACTTTTACCAACCACCTGGATCATCTCAAAGAAGTGTTCATAAAGATTTGAGAAGCTGGTCTTAAATTAAACCCATCTAAGTCTGCCTTCTTCAAAGAACACCTTGAATTCTTGGGACATGAGGTGACTCAGACAGGAATTTGCCCCATGACTAAGAAAGTTGAGGCCATTGACAAAATTTGTCTGCCTACCAACCTTCAAGAAGTTCAAGTCTTTCTGGGCATGATGAGATACTACAGACAATTCATCCCCAATTTTGCTGACACTAGCAAACCCTTGGTCTAACTGTTGTGTAAAGTACCTTTTGAATGGACTTCTAGCCAGCAACAAGCCTTTAAGACCCTCAATCAAAAGCTCAAAGAGGCCCCTATCCTAGTATACCCTGATTATGATAAGGAATTCATCCTATATACTGATGCTAGTGACCTGGCCATCGGAGCCATCTTGGCTTAATTGGATGATGAAGGTGTGGATCACCCTGTAGCTTATACCTCTTGTGTCCTGAATAAGCATGAGAAAAACTACAGTGTAACAGAGAAAAAGTGCCTTGCTGTGCTGCATGGCGTCAAGAATTTCTGCCATTACGTGTATAACACCCATTTCACTGTGGTCACTGACCACACTTTGGTCAAATGGTTACAATAACTTAAGGAACCAGAAGGACAACTAGCTAGATGTGCCCTCCGCCTGCAATGATACAACTTCACTGTGCTGCACCGCCCCAGAATTTAACATAAGAATGCTGATGGACTGTCCATAATGCCCATCCTCACTCTACACCCTGTTGAGGCTGACAGGTTGTACAAACTAACTGGATATCCTTCTTTTTGGAAGAACAAGACAGAAGAAGTTTGAGTTGCCCTTTCTAAATTATCTGAAGACACGCTCATTTGTGATAATCAGCTTTTCAAGAAAGTGCAAGACCACTATCTGCCTTATGTATGGCCTAGTCTTTGCCTTTCAGTGGTGCTTCAAGATCATAAGGAGACAGGACACAGAGGCGTTGCCAAGACTTATGCCTGGCTCCAGAAGAACTACTTCTGGGAAAATCTTTGCCTCCTGATTCCAGATGTCATTGCTAGTTGCCATGATTGTCAGCTCCAACAACCTTGAGCTGCCGCTCACAAGTTCAAGCTAGTCCCCCCTAAACACGCATTTCACACTATCAGCATTGACGCTGTAGTACCTATCCCTCACTCCCACTCTGGTTGCCACTTTATCCTAATTGCTGTTGATCATTTTAGCAAGTGGGTAGAAGCTCGCCCTACTAAGGACATCACTTCCAAGACAACCACTGTCTTTCTGCTGAAGGATGTATTCCTTTGCCACAGTTGTCCTCAAGTGTTGTTGTCTGACAATGGGACTAACTTCAACACCAAGTTAGTAACCTCTGTTGTTGAAGCCTTGGGGTCTCGCCAGTCTTTCTCTGCCCCCTATAATCCTTCCACCAATGGGGCAGTTGAGCGCGCAAATTCAACTCTGGTTTCTATCATGAAGGAACTCACTTACTCTGACGCTGCCAACTGGGTTCTATACTTACCCGCTGCTCTCTTTGCCTATTGCCTTAGCAAGCATCATGTCACTGGGTACTCCCATTTTGCTATGTTGTATGGTTGTGAAGCCACCACTCTGTTGCTCTTGGGGGGCCCCTACTCTCCTCTGATAAGGCCATCAACTCTGACAACCATATCAGAGATCTAGTCAACCAAATCATTAATATCCAGGCCACTTCCTACATGCCCACATATAAGACTAAGATGCTTGAGCTTTCTCCTGAAAATGCTGGATGATCTCCCTTGCCTGAGTTCAACATTGGGGACCATGTTCTTTACTATCAGCATAGAGTAGGAGGACACACTCATAAACTAGACTTGTTGTGGATTGGGCCCTTGGAAGTGACCTTCAAGCGAGGATCAGAGTATACTGTAAAACTCCTCTCCAGTTGTCAATCATTTGCCTGCGTGCATGTTAAGTTCCTCTGCAAGTACCAACCCCCTAAGGCCAATCTAGAGGGGGGCAATGTTGTGAATGCTGCCATTCACCATGTTTTGATTTTGCCTTTGATGGGTTATTTCGAGGATGAATCTCTCTCTTTCGCTTTTGCCCTTTGAAATGAGTCTGGCTCCAAATTGGGAAATTCAATTGTTCAGTTTTCTGATTCTGCGCAACTCACTTGCCCCACTTGTGCTTGTGGCGAGTGATCCTACCGTCCATGTACTGTATTGTGGTAAAGCTACACAGTATATATTCCATTTAAATTCTACCAATAAAATTTAAGTTCTATTCACATTTTTGTCTTTGTGTCTCCACGTACTTTGGTGCCTCTCTAGCCATGTCTAGCAGATATTATTCAATCAGAGCCTCAAGGTAATTACATAGCCTTCCCTGCCATTCTAACCAAGACTTAGTACAAATCCAATCCTAAGGCTAGAATTTCCCATTGTGACTCTGTGCCACACCTCAGATCACGACAATCATCTTATTTCTCACATATATTTCCATACCTTTCTGAACTGATGTCTCTCCCAAACCAAATACCAAACTATCATTAGTTCAGTTGCAACAAAACGGTTTCCTAGGAGGGAGAAAGTGAAGATATTGCAACAATAGTTTAGAGCTTTTTAATATAAAATATAATGTTCTTTTTACCTTTTTGAATTTTAAATAAATTTAAAAATGAAAGACAATAGGATTTTTTACTATTTTGAATTTGATGCCAGCTTGAGTTTATTAGGCTTGATGAAAAATTTGGTTGTCGTTTATTGGTATTAAAGTTTATATTGGGGGTTGAGGTTCCTTTCTTTTCCTTAGGATAAATTAGAGCAAGGAAATTAAATTTTAATCAAGTGGTGGAAAAAGGCCCGTGGAATTTAAAGAAACGATTTAAGCTTAAGTTAAGCATGTGCAAAGCCAAGACAATTAAAAAACCATAAACATTATATAAAAAAGTGCTCTATCAACCAATTTTTTGTCAAAATGTCAGAAATTTGGTTGATGAAGCATTTCCTGCCCCTTGATATTGGCGCTTCAATGTGGCTATCCCAGCAGAAATGAGATCTGGAGTTTTGATTGCAAGTGAATAAGTTATATCGAAGAGAGGTTGCTAGATGTAGATATTTAAACAAGATTCCTTGGTGCGACTGAAGCAGCCAGCTTATAATTTATGCCAGCAATATCCCACAGCAAGTGGCTTAAGTCAAATGGGACATAAGTTCTTTTTGGCGAGTCATGGAGGGAAATAAGAGGCGTTCCAAGTCTCAGTGGGTCTCATCGGACTGGCTAAAGCGGTTTGGTATAAAATTTATATTGGCGAACGATCCATAGCCCAGGGACTTTTGGATAGCTTTAATTTCGACTTGCTTTGATCTGTAAATGTTGAATTTAATTTAGACTTTATATGCAGGTCTGAATGGATTGATAGCTTGGATCTTGCATTGCGAGGCTAGTGCGTGGCTAATAAGATACCTGATAACTGACGAAGAGGATGGCTGAGGTTCAGGAGAAACAATTCAACGCTGGGATGGTTTAATTTCAAACGGTAATGTCTAGTACCGCGGGGTTCTCCGAAGAATGTTCCAAACTAGTTTCAAGTGTCTGCAAGGTCATCTATATTTAAGAATGGAAATCATATAAGCTTATCAAACAGAAGGAACTCAACAATGGCCAAGTCAATTTTCAAGATCACTACAAAGTCCAAGCTACCTGAAAAGAAGCTTGGGTTTCTGGAAGGCATTAAAGTCCAGAACTCCAAGGGAGCCATGGTGGATATAAGCGATTATTGGAAGATGGATACAGTCCTCTTGAAGGTCCTTCGTCGTTTTGGGTGCCCCCTGTGTCGCTACGAGAGCCGTCTGTTGTCAGAACTTAAGCCCGAGTTTGATGCCCTTGGTGTAAGGCTTGTGGCGGTAGGCTTTGATGTGCTTGGGCTCTATGACTTCATGGCAGGAGGCTACTGGGAGTGGGAGATCCTTCTTGATCAGGATCGCAGCTTACATACGGCACTGAATCTGAATAAGCTTCCTGTCTCCAGCGGCCTTAAGAACCTCATCAGCGCCACGACCATCGCCGCCACTTCCGCTGCTCATAGGGCTGGGATCATTGGTGACTTCAAAGGCGACGCTTTCCAACTGGGCGGGACTTTTGTCATCGAAAAGGGGACGGGGATCGTTCTGTACGAGCATCGGCAAACGGGAACAGGCTCGTTTACGTCTGTCAAGGAGCTCTATGAGTGCTGTGGGGGCGACCCAGACGAAGTCGAGGACAAAGCGCCCAAAGAGTGCATATCCTACATGTCCATGTGCAATCTTAAATCAAAGTGCTTTTAGTAATTAATCACTTTATTTTATCTTTGCAAATAAAGAGCATCGTTTATATGCTTTTTTATAGCAAATATGACTTTTAAGCTCTCATGTCACATGGGAGGTGGGAATGCTCCTTTGATTATTTTGTCGACTTATTTAAATTAAACGGGCAGAAAATTAGTTGGTGGATAGAAGTTTAATGCTGGACATATCGAAGTTATTTTTTTAGTTTAGAAGTTCCCAAATCAGTCCTCTATAACCTTTTAAAAAATTCCAATTTTTTGCCTTGGTTTCATCTTATAATAAGTATATATATAAATACAACTAAAATAAGATAACCAAGGCTTTATCTGTCAGGTTTGGCATTAGGACTGCAGCAGACAATTTCGGATCAGATTCAGGTTTTAGCCTTAATCTGGATGGAAAATCCGGATCCTTTTTGGAACTGTAGATTCTCATACCTTGTGGAATTTGATTTTTTCAGAATTAATTTGGGGAGAAGGCTTTCTTTCCTCTGGAAATCAATGTCATTCTCTTGACATCTGATGGGAAATATCAAGCTGAAACCTAGGGATATAGTAATAGTAACAATAAAATATTATTCAATTTTATTTTTAATCACCTAAATTTATAATAGAAAGAGATAGAAAATAAAAGGTTTTTTAACATATAGAAATTTAAATTATGATGCAACGGTAAGGCATAGCATCTCAAAACTGACATCTCAAAAAACACCATCCCAAAAGTAAGAGTAGATACAGCGTCTCAAATTACAGCATCAAAAATAATAAAAACACTTTCTCAAACATTTTTTATGTCACAGCAGTGAAAATTTTAACTGCAATTGATTTTCCCAAGAGAAAACGCCAAGCAAAAATAAAGGTTGCTAAGCCCTTAAAATGTGCTGAAGATCTGAATTTTGTGATTGACAATAAGTGGATGGTAGCTGTCCCTGTTGGGGAACCCTCTGAGCACCTATTATTTGCTCTCAAAAGTTTTACCACCCCAAAATGGAGATATTTACACCCTCTATTTGGTAGCAGTCACCTGGAGGGGTCAAACTATGATATCATAAAAGAACCTGTCAGAAAGTTGGCAGAAGGAGTGAAAGCATTCCCCTTCAGCCAATCAGAGGCAAGCTCAATTTTGGAAAGTCTCTTTTAACACCCTCTCTTCCCAAATAAGATTTATTTTCAGATCTTTTCACCTAGCTACAATAACAACTACTGTCCCTAACCTCTAAATAAAAATGGCTAGGTATGTGGGCACTAAGCCCCCAGATACTTTATACTTCCACCTTTTTCTGTTCTGGATTCAAAAAGCCTCTATACATCAGCACAACACCCTCTACCTGTTGACAATAATCATTTTTTATTGATCTTGCACTTACATTTTCTCCTTTTCATTTTGGCAGTTATAATTCTTGACCTGATTTATCCCACTATTGTAACTGTGCTGTATTAACAGAGTTACAAGAGTAAAATATTAGAAACTATATGATGTCTTTATTGCAATATGGGAGATTATATAGCTTTGGTGAATCCTGTAGGAGGAACAAGATACCTGCTGATCAATTGTTTGGATGGGTAGGGGGTGGCTTGATCCTACTAATGAGTTGAGGGCCAAATTGAGTCTGCTCTGGATTTAGATTACTGGCGGTGTGTGTTCCCTTGTTTGGTAAACCAAGTTGACTTCCGTGAAATATGTTATCTTGAAAACACTACCTTGAAAGATGCCATCTCAAAAGTTTTTTGTAATAGAGTCAGGACTTACTATAACAAAAATAAAAAGCTTAATAAAAATTATTAAATAGTTAATTTTTACATATTGGTTTCTAATATGGCACCTCAAAAAACGCAACACAAAAAGGCTATAACAGATTAAAATTAAAAGGGTATTATCTAAATAAGGGTTTCAAGTATAAAGTTACTTAATAAATACCCTAAAATACACAATCACAAAAGACACTATCTAGAAAGATGGCATCTTGAATCCATTAATTATTATAATATTTTGCAGTAAATCCAAGCCTTTCCCTTATTAAGTGGGAATAAAGTATGGTATTAATTTAAAATCCCACATAAAAACAACCCAAATTAGCGCCACTTTGATAGTACTATCACCTGATATCCCAGCCATTCAAAAAGCCACTTTTCACATACTGATTTTATTCCTTATCCTAGAAGGAATGTTGATATCTGGGTTTCAACAATAAAGTGTTTTAACAATGATTTTATACATAAAAGGGGGTTTTACACTATTTTAAAACACATCATTATGAAATCCACTAGGCTTCTAAGCATCCAATAGGAGTGATGCCCACCAATACAGATCAAGAACTAACCTGTTTTTACATATGGTGTCATAGATGTAATACCCAGACATTGCTGGTACTACTTGAAGAAGATATGTCTGGAGGTTGGAAAACTGGAACCCGGTCAAGGCAGTGACAATCAGGTAAATGATCATCAACCACCAAAATACTTTGGTGTGGATGTTGTATCTCCCAAAGTTTCCCACAAAGTAGGTCAGCATGTAGTACAGGGAGGTATACACTGCAATGGACATGATAGAGTGTGGTGATACAAGAGGAGGCCAAGAAACAGTGTGTGAAGAGTTGAGCTGCACAGGGTCATAGTGATAGTTGCGGCCTAACCCTTCTGGTGAAAGCCCAAAGGTCCCTGGTTCCTGTTGATATCCTCCAATTCCAAGGCAAGCTGTAAGCACAGCTGTGAAGACAAAGTGGTTCATCTTCCCTGGATTGGAGGTTGTAGGTGGAGGTAATCTAACTAAGAGTTGACCTTGGAGATTGAGATTTGAAAACTAGCTTTATTGAGGGTATTGAACTCAATAATAGCACAAGCTATTACTGAGGAGGGATCCTATATTTATAGTGCTTTCCACTGTGCAAAGTTTTGCAAGTGGGAGTGAAAACAGGGAATGGGAGATCCCAAAAGTTTGGAGGATGGGAATGGGAGTTGGGGTTTGGAAAGATGGTCAAACCCTTGTTCTTTGGCAATCTGTTGTTGGTTTGGCCATTATTGACTGGAATCCAATGATTTCTTCTAGACATGGGGTCAGGTGGTGGTGAAGACTAATGGAACTTCCAAAATCTATTTTTGTTTTTGAAGGCATGGTTTGGTTGAGGTCTGGATTCAATCATATGATTTGGGGTTCAGAATTCCATTAGTTGTGGGTAGAATTGTTGCTAAAACCTGAGCCTTGGGTTTGCCCTTCTTCTGGAGGGCAGAGATTATTCTCTAAATCAGGCCCTACAATCAGGGACTTTTCTGATTGGCTGTGGTGAATGGAGGTTTTTGATTGGCTGGGGACTGGGGACTGAGTGGGTGGCTGGCAGTCAACTGGGACTTGGGGAGCAAGCGGGTGGGTGGCCGGCTGGCAGCAGGCTCGCTGGGAGGCTGGCAGAGGGTGCTGGCGGGTGTGCCGCGCGCCTGCCTGGATTATAAATCATTCTGGGGCTGGTCAAGTCCTGTTTTGACCTTAATTTTAATTTTATTTTCCCCAATTAATGGGGGGAAATCCAAAATAGTTGTGCTTTTCTTGGCTTGGCATTTTCTATCTTTTCCCAACTTAGTGTTTTGACAGTAATTTGGTTAATGTCAGGAATATTCCTGACAATAGAACACCATCTAAAACACTATCACAAATTGACTGCTTTCAATTTTATAAAGTACAATTTGATGCCAAATTTCACTGAAATAAAAAATGTAAGAAACCCTCTGAAAATTTGCAGGTATGTATTTCTGTTCTCCTCTAAATAACTGGATACTTTTTAACCCTAGTTGTATAGGCTAGTTTTAAAGAAATTCAAGGTTTACTCATTGGCAATTTGAGGTAGCCCCACTGTGGATTTATTAAATTAAAATAAAAAATGCAAAATCCTTGGTTTTTGCCCAACACCATCTCAAAAATGACATCTTGAATATGCCATATAGAAACACATTTGCACCCAAAAAACTTAAAGTTTTGCATACTTTAACCACTAATAAAAAATATTTTTAGAAAAAAAATTCCCATTTTTGATATTATATATTTTGAGGTCTTCTTTACATGAATATATATAAATATTTTATACTTTTACATTAATAAAAACCCCATTTTTACCTTAACAATCACCCTTAAATTATTAGCTTTTGATAATAATTTCATTTTAGATGCCTCCTAAGTATACCAAACAAGTCAACCCCAAGACTCCCAATATCAAGAGCCCTCTCATGTCACAGTAAGTTCCATCATGTCAGGAAATATCTGGACAAGTAAAAAGGCTCAAAAAGCCAGAAAACCTTTACCAATATTGACCAAATTAACAGATTTAAATCAAACGGTCAATCAAAAATGGGTTACAGCTGCTTCAGTCTGCCAACTGAAACCAATCCCTCCTTGAAAATTGACATTGATAAATTGACATAATTTAATGGTCACCCAATATGAGCTTGTTAATCAGCATTTTTGTCAGAAATTGGTTACCCAAGGGCTCTTTGCAACCTGGACTAGATACTCACTTGACAATGTGGAAGGAATAGGAGCCCAGGATCCAGGTGGTATTGCTTAGTCAATTCTTGATATATATTGAATAATTTTCACTGTTTCAACTCTAAGAGTTGAGTCCTCCCAAAATTTACTCAATAAAAATCACTTATCCCTTGGTCTAAATTTATTTTAAGAAATGCATCCAGTAGTTGGGTTATTGTGTTACATCCCCTACAATCTGATTCTCAGCAGAATCATTACTGTCAGATGGGCCCCGGCTGTTGGTAATTTGTTGTCAGCACCACCCAATGTTAATTTAATGCCTACCAATCTTGGAGTTGTTCCACCTGTCTTTGAAGCTGAAAATCTCATTGTATCTCAATGTCCTGAATTTTATTCTGAAGACTATCTGATGCTTTCCCAGGCTATTTATCTTGGGCTACTCTGGTTGGGATTAATTATTTTACTTAATCCTAGTATCTCACTTTGAAATTTTATAAAACGGTATCTGAAGCTGTGTTGGTGGCTAATCATTAACTCTATGTGGATTTGGGTGGTAATTCCCCACCACTTAGAGACAGTTTCCTACTATTCCGCTATTTCTGTCACATCTCACAAGGTCAGAAAGGCCAAATCTACTCCAATAAGCAACCTAATAAAGAGAAAGCACCTCCAAGACCCCAACATCCTCACCTGAGCCTGAGGAGACCAGCACTACCCCTCTTTACTATTCATTTTTCACTCTGCTTTGGATCCCAAGAGAAATATTTTGACTTTAACTGCCACTCTGACTACACATCAGAGCTTGAGGAGGTCAAGAGCATCAACCTGGTACTTCTACTGGGGATAAAATTGAGCAATGGGATAACCATACTATCCATAACCTATGCAACAGTAATGATGTTTTTGATGTACCTGCCAAATTCCCTAATAGCTACCCAATTATGTCCAAGAAAGGTGGTTCAGGTTTTTCTACAAGAGCTACTCATTCAGCTGCAACAAGTAGAAGAAGTCTATCTGTGATAACCATTTCAAGTATGATAACCTTGGCTATCCAGCAAGGCTCACTGCATATGGTTTCAACAGATTCAAGGCTTTACTATGAAGCACAAATGTGCAGAGCCTTTTGAATCCCTATATCAGCTGATTCTCCAATAGCCTTTCCAGTTTCTTTCAAATAAAAAATATAAACCCTCCACTGATGTTGTAAATGAAGCCCTCCTTGATTTCAATGATACCCAACTTGCCTGTGTTGGATATGAATAAAAACTCCAGAGGTATTTCACCAACCAGCAGTATGCTTCAAGCACCAAGAAAGTGAATGCAACCTCTCAACCTGCTCATTCTCACTGAGAATCCAAATCCATCTTGCCATTATGAAGTTTTCCTACTTCACAGTTCTGGATTGAATGCAAAGAAGTGCATTATCTGCTTTGCCAAAAAAACAAGGATTTGCACAACCTCCTCTAGTGGTTAACTTGGGAAAGTTCCTTAGGTCAAAATTGCACAAATAAAACGTTGTAACCCCCCTCCTGAAAAAAAATTCAAAATATGAAACACTATGTAGGGCGCAAAATTAGAAATCCCAAAGGTCAAAGCACAAAAATTGATTTTGAGGAAGTTAACTTTGGAGCCAAAATTAATACACCTCTTAATATAAAATTTTAAGCTTTATTATGTCTAATAGACTAAAGGTATTCCAAGAAGTTTATCTCTGCAACAAAAATATAGGATAGTTAACAAAAATTAATTGAACTAGCTGTTCTTTAAAGAAACTTTTACAAGGTCTGAAGCCCTTAAGGAGATGGTTGTAAACTACTGTGTTCAGGCCCAATATGTTTATGTTGGTTGGATATAGAAAGGTTGGTAGGGTTTTCAAAAGTAATTGTATCACATCTCCTAACAGTTGATAATATGTTAAATGGGAACTGTAAGGGCCACCAAGTTGCAATTTGCAACAACTGGATTTAAACCCGCGCACCCCCTGCCAAGCAAAAGCGCAGTCAACCGCGCAAACCCGCTGGGGAAACTGAACTCTGTTTGAACCACCAGGGCGGATGGGAACCAACTCTTGAAAGAGAGATTGGTTTGAACATATTGAAATCAACGGTAACCAAGCAAACAACCAGGGCCAGTTTGTTAACTGGCCCTGGGGGCTGGCAGCCCCAACGGTAGCAGAGCCACCGGCTCCAATGCTACATATGAGCCAGTTGGCTCTCATCCTGAAGTTTATAATATTTGCTAGGTTATTCAGTAAATACAGTACCAACTGGGTTTGCTGGATAACTTGAAAAATGCCCCAGTTCCTAGCCAAATTGCCAGTTCAGCTGAACTGAAGAAATCTGTTCCCAATTTGCAACCATTTTCCAGTCCTGATCCAACTGTCTGTACCCAGCCAAATCCCAATGCACCTGACAGTACACCTACTGATGTAATGAAACATCACCTGCAGGAAGCTGACCCAGAATCCACTCCCAATCAAACAAAGCCTGGAGAAGAGAACTTCCAAGTCAATGCAACTCCCACATCATATGAAGCTTCCAATTATTTCATTTGTTCAAAAGGTGAAGAGGAGCTACTCATCCAAGGATATCCACCTGCAGATGACAATCCCTCTGTCCATAAGCAAGTCCAAACTGCCAAGCCACCCCAGCTGCAAATGATTAAACCTGGTAAAAATAGCTACCAATCAGCTTCCAGCAATCTAACTGATCTCAAGGTGAAACCAGAGGAGCCAAACCAAGTTCCCAGTGCTGTTCCCAGCCATGATTCAGCCAGACAATCTAATGACTCAAATGCAAGGGGCCTTCCTTCTCCAACCCAGTCCAAGATTCTTGGGACCCTATCCCCTGTTCTCAAGAATTCCCCCTCCTCACCCAAAGTACCTGTGACCAAAGGATGGACTACTAGAGTTCACCAAGGAGCTGCCAGTTGTCACTTCCAAGGAAGACCAGATGAGTGGTATAAAACCCACTTCCCTACAATCAAGTCAGACACAGACAACATTTAATAAAGTGTATGGTCCATAGAGTAGTCTTTGCCTTTCTTCCCCATATTCTTTTATCACATTGGACAATCCCAAATCAACCAGCTCAGTCAGCAGCACTTCACCTAGTAGAAACAGTAGAACTTGTAGCAATGGACTACCAGTCAGGGCCCAGTCCTGGACATGCCAGCAGCTTCATACCTACCACTCCTCCTCCAATCCTACAACCCTCTGCTGAGGTTATCCCTTATGACCACAGAAGATATGGGATGTTTATCTTGATCATCCTTAGTCTTGCTGAGGTGGTAGTACCTCACCTCGGTGCCTATTGTCCACTTGCAGCTGGTATGCTGTACTTATCCCGCTCCTTGCCCTTCCTGTATTGGGCATTGGTGTCACAATACCCTGAAGGGTGGACTCCTCCCATGTTGCCTTAGTATGGGACTACACCCAGCTATGACAGGAACTAAGATGACTGATTAAACCTAAAAAAATGAATTAGAGGTTAGTCTTCACAATGGATGATTGATTTAAAAAGTTAGCTTCTAAATATGGATGTTGATCTACATCAACTTTAGGACTAAAACCATTAATGATAAACGCCTGAGTGTTACTGTAAAAGTTGTTTAACTGTTAATAACGGAAATAAAAAGAAACCATTGTTCAAAACAATGAACAAGAAAGAAGGATGCAAAAATTAAATAATCAAATTAAGCAAGCTTCAGAACCAAACAAGTATCTTTTTGGGGTACAAGTCAAACAAATTAAACTTGGAGTTGAGAGTGAAAAATCAAGGTATTTATTGTTGCTTACTGAATTTGAAGTAATGATTGGAAAGTAAAGGTTTATCCAGAGATGGTTAAAGTCTTGCTGGAGAAATTTGACTAGGGATCATACCAAGCTAAATTGTTATCCCTTATGGGATAAGGCAAAGAAAAATAGGTCTAGCTTAAAAAAGTTAGTCTACAATAAGAGAGAAAAAAGCAAGTCCAGATGATGACATGCTTGATAAAGCAACTGAAAGACCAGAAGAGAAAGGAAAACCAGTCCAAAAGTCCCAGGAAGAAGTTCAAACAAAAGCAAAAACAAGGTAAATTATTCAAGCCCTAACTAATCTTATGTAGCGTAAGGTCCTGGGTTTGAAACTGCAGAAGCAAAAATCAGGTAATTTTGAACTTAAATTACTCATCTTAAAAGTGACTAGGGAATTGGTTCAGAAGTAAGGGAGAGAAAAAAGGGGGCAGACATATAATTTTAGGTACTTTAGTCAAATAGTGATATTATGTTAATGATAAACTGTTACAGTAGTTTTCAAAGCTATGACATTAAGCAAAGATAACTCATCTGTAAAAAAATCAGATGCAAACAAAATTAAAAATAATGAATTTATACTAAAATGAAATAGATTCAGATTCACTTATATTTTGTTCTGAGATGCATTAACTTCTTTTGTATCTGAGTTGATTTTGTTTAAAGATGAGTTTTTTTCACTTACAGAAGAGATTTTTTGCTTGGTGCTATAGCTTTGAAAACAATGTATCTAAATGGGGTAAAATCATATTCTGCCCAGGAGTAATACAGTAGTTTTAAAAGCTATGGCACTAAGCAGAATTGACTCATCTGTAAACAAAATCAACTCAGATATAAGTGAAATCAACCCAGATGCAAATAAAAAATTAAGAAATGAATTTATATTGATTAATAATATATTTGGGTTCACCTTGATTTTTTTCTGAGATTCATTGATTTCACTTATATCTGAGTTGATTTCATTTACAGATGAGTTTATTTCACTTACATATGATTTTTTTGCTTAGTGCCATAGCTTTTAAAACCACTGTATTACTCTTGAGCAGAATATGATTTTATCCCCATTTAGATACAGTAGTTTTCAAAGCTGTGGCACCAAGTGAAATCAAATCATCTGCAAAACTTTTCGAGAAATCTAAAGCCATATGTACAATTTCTAGAGTTAAAGTTAACTGCAAGGATTCCAACAAGTCATGAGGAAATGCTTATTAAATTTAACTTGCTTGCATTGGGCAATAAAAACATGATTTTTTGTAAAACAGGGCATATTCTATATATGGAAACTGGGTATAAACTTAAATTTGATCATTCCTGGGCTGAGCAAATAAAACGACATCGAATTAAAGTAGCTATTTTAGCGTGCCTACATCGTGCTTCATGTTGATTGAAGAGGAAAATATGCTTTTGTTTTTTTATATTGGTATTTTATTAAACTTAATTCAAAGATTTTTTTGCTAATCTAGAAAGCATTTCTTGTCCAAGTCTCGCATGCTCCTATAGACAAGGCATTCTAAAGGAGCCTTTTCTTCGACTTCATCGGGGTCTCCGCCGCACAGAGCGTAGATGTCTCTTATCGAAGCATATGACGCAGCAAACTTTTGTCGATACTCGTAAAGCAGTTTGCCGGTTGCTCTCTCAACGACAAAAGTCCCGCCCAGCTGGAAATCATCGCCTCTGAGATCGCCAAAAATCCCTGCTCGGTGGGCGGCAGCAGTGGCGGCAAGAGTGGAGGCACTGACCATATTCCTAAGGCCAGTACTGACAGAAACTTTATGCAAGTTTAGTGCAGTGTAGATGCTACGCTCAGTATCAATGAACAGCTCCCATTCCCAGAAGCCGCCAGCAATAAAGTCCTCCAGCCCCACCCTTTCAAACCCAATCGCAACCAGCCGAATACCAAGGAACTCGAATTCAGGCTTGAGCTCCGAAAGCAAACGGCTTTCGTAGCGACAGAGTGGGCAGCCAAAGCGACGCAGAACTTTTAGAAGCACAGTCTTGGACTTCCACAGACTGCTCACGAGCACGAAATGCCCGTTTGCATTTTGAACTCGGATGCCCTCCAGGAACATGGGCTTCACGACATTCACCTTGGCGCGATTGTTGACTTTGAAAAAAAGCTTTTTCATCAAAGAGGTGTCAACATCACGCTAAAACTTGACTCGCTGCGATCTGCTAAATTCTTAGCTGAGGCTCGAAAAGTCGCTTGCTCCGCCGCATCTGCGGGGCGGGTTTCTGATTCCGATCATATGAATTCAAAATCAGATCAACTCCGCATAATTTTATATAAGAAAAAGAGGACTTAAACAAATATCCCTGTTTACGTTTAGGATTTATTAAAAATCGATGTTTAGATCGTACATTTGATTCCACGAGTCATAACCACCAAGCTAATTGGTTGCCCAGCTGAGTCCGATTCCAAAAGGGTTCTCGATAGTTGACCAGCCAAGATGGGTTATAAGGGCTGCATACTTAACAACAGAAAACGGGTACAGATGGAAATTTCGATCTAACCCTGCTTATTTTCATCTTGCCATAGAAGGGCTGTAATGGTGGTTTATAAATATCAGATATTCCGCCTGCAGTAGATCAGGCACACTCAAGCCATCTATAATATCAATGCCATCCAGGCAGAGCCCACGGCAACAACGGGTAAAGTAAGCAAGCCCCGGAATAAAGAGTTGTTTTATTATCGTGCATAATTTAAAGCTAACTGATGAGCATCATCTTTTATCAGCAATTAGAGCCGATAAAAATTATCACAGCATCAGTAATCATGAGTTCAATTCCTCAGCTTCATAACTGTTTCACCAGAGATTTTACAGCTTTAACGTCACTACTGGCAGTATAGTGTCATTTAAATTCCAGACACCAAGTATATACTTCCGATAAGTATATGATACAAGATAAGGGCAAATATGTAAAAGAGATTAAGCTGTTATTGAAATAGAAGAAGAGCATTATATAGTTAAGCAATAAGCCATATAACATGTATGAAGATCATGTTTTCAGGGAGAAGTATAGTGATAGCTCATCGTAATCGATCAAATAGGAAATGTCACCCAAACTAGGGTGAAATTATCAGTGAGGAGGGGGCAATGTATATTTACTCTTAAATGGTAGCCTTTGAATATAGAATATGGCAAAGTGCAACATATCACTATCATGAGGCAGAGGGAAAGGCTTTTAGTTGAATCACTGTCAAGGCGTCAGCAGCATAAATTGGTTCACACTCCAACTCACAAATTCCAGGGGCCATTCTGGAGGAGAGTGGAGTTTTTCTTGAACTTTCAAATGGGGGAAATGCTGGATCTAACAATATTATCATTAAAAATCTAATAAGCAAATATTGAAATAAGTGAAATATTAGGGAATGTGGTTATGAATGCCGCCATTCACCATGTTTTGATTTTGCCTTCAATGGGTATTTTGAGGACAAATCTCTATCTTTCACTTTTTGCCCCTCAAAATGAGTCTATATCTGAACTGTGAAATAAAATTGTTCAGTTTCCTGACTCTGCACAACTCACTTGCCCCACTCGTGCTTGTGGCAAGTGATCCTACCGTCCATGTACTGTTTGTGGTATTGTCAACCACTATATATTATATTTCTTATTCACCAATAAAGTTTAAGTTCTATTCACATTTTTGTCTTTGTGTCTTCACATACTTTGGCGCCTCTCTAGCCACAACTAGTAGAGATTATTCATTCAGGGCCACAAGGTAATTACCTAGCCTTCTCTGTCATTCTAACTGAGACCTAGTACAAATCCAATACTAAGGTTAGGATTACCCTTTGTGTATCTGTGCCATGCCTCAGAACACAACAAATGTAATTTTAATTAATAAAAATATCAAACTACTAGGGTAGTTTGCTGGAAAATCATGCTAAGTAAGACTTTTGGATGCATCTTGATGGGGTAAATCCATATTTTTTTTATTTTTAGCTTACAGAACCACCATTGTTGATGTCTGTAAGCTGTTACCTGATCTCTTAGGAGGACAGGGTTTGAAACCTAAGCAGTAATCAATTGAAAAGTTGTGTATGGGGTAGCTTCTCCCTGCTCAGACCCAATTTTACTGGCAAACCCCCACTTAGGATTGATTTTGAGATGAATCTTTGATTAATGTACACAGTTGTTGCAAGAAAGTCCATTTTATGAGTAGTGTGGCTTAGAATTTTCCACACTTGGAAAAATAGCTATTTCTGTGACATGTGAGAGGGAGTTCAGTTAGCTTTTCTTTGAATATACTATTATAATTCTCTTCTAGTATGTCTAGTTAATGTGATTATGCGGCTGTTAATAAGGTTTTGATGGAATCTATTTAGATTTAGTGCATAATGTAAATACCCAACATGTGAGGGAGTATTTTAGCAAGGTAGGGTTCCAAGTTTGACACTTGGAACCCTGTAAGTGAGGTGACAATTGGGTATACTGTCAATACCCAACAGAACACCTTGGTGTGCACATTGTATTGTCCAAAATTATTGGCAAAGTAAGTGAGTACATAGTAAATAAAGATGTATACAGCTATGGCCATTATTGAGGGGGAGAAAACCAGGGCGGACCAGGAGTAAAGCTGGGAGGAGTTCCATTGTGTGGGCTCCTTGTAGCAGTACTCCTTTCTGGGTTCTTGAAAAGGCCCATATGGTTTGAAGGTGTGTTGGTGGCCCTCAATCCTTAGGCAGACTGTAATGACAGCAGGGAAGATAAAAAGGTTCATCTTCTATCTCCTGGGAAAGGGCAGACAAAGCTTAGTGTCTTGGACTTTTCTTTTAGGTAAAACTTTTAGTGATTTGTGTGATATGATTGAGGGTAATTTCACTCAATGACAGCACAACTATCATCAAGTGATTGAACTTTATTATATACTAGTGCTTGGAGTGGCATAAATATTGAAAAGCATTGGGTTGGGAACCGCAAACACTTGGTGTTATCTGATATTCCCTTTCTGTAGCAGCATTGGGGTGGATTCAGTGGCAATGTATTGCCAATTCCTGGCTGGCAGTAGCATGAGGAATATTGGGATGCTTTCATGCACCCAAATTCATTAGTTGCATTTAGTGCATCAATATTGGTACAGTGTGGTTTATCAACCCCTCCCATATTAGGGAGATTCCCAATTTGGGCAGCAGTTATCCCCAAATTAGGACTTGGGGGGATTTTCTTTTTTGTTTTCCTGATTTGAAAGTTTCCCCATTGGGCGCGTGCAGGCAAGCCACCAGGCTGGGTGTGCAGCCAGCCTATAAAAGGCAGAATTTCTGGATTTTAAATCTTTAAAAGTTTGTTTTTTTGTGCGCTTTTGGCAGCAGTTTCCTCAATCAGGGGGAACTGCTGAAAATAACCTCCTTGATTATCTGGCGCCATTGCGTTGCAAAAATCAATTCCTTGTGTTATTTTGTCAGGAATATTCCTGACACATCAAGTTTAAAATTATTGCTGGTTTAAGTTCTTCAGAGATGTCTTAGTTGATAACTTGTAAAATACTGTGTACTTGAAGATCAGATTGCTTGGACCTTTCAGTGCTAAAAATTTAATGCTGTTTTGGCTTGTTATTGTTTTTAGCATACTTTTGGGCTAAATCTGGTGAGCCAATCTATCCCTGAAATGTTATTGTAGTTAAGGCTTCCCATTAAGAATACATTGAAGGAGGTTTTTACACTTTGTCTATCAACACTGGAAGGTTGATTTTCACCTTCAAGTAATACCTGGTTACTTTCAACAAGTTGAACATAGTTGAGCCTTGATTCTGTGGCAGGTATTTTATAAAGCTTTATAAAACAATAGTTGACCTTGGAGTGGTTTGCCTCATAATCAAATATTAAATTATGAAATTGCAATTTTAAGAGTGTCATGGCCATAGTTTCCCAGGTGTGGCTCGGCCAAAGCACCGCCACCCAGGGAAACCCAACCTGAAGCCCCGCCTGCTTGCGGCAATTGTAGATTTAAATCTAATGATCAATTGCAAGTGGTTGATGGCACAGTAAATTGGGTCCAAGTGGGGCGTGGATGCCCCACACCCAATTTTCCCTTCTCTGACCTGCTGGTCAACAAATCCTGACCTCAAAGGAGGTTAGGTAACAGCTTACAGAACCACCGTTGGTGGTATCTGTAAGCTGTCTAAATATTGTATTCAAGGAGGCCACCTCATCAAGATGTATCCAAAGGCTTTAAGTAACAAATTTTCCCACCAAACTACCTTAGTAGTTTGATATTTTACTCTCAATAAATATCTTGCCTCAATGATTCACTTATTTCAATATTTTCCAATCAGATTTGTAATAACCAGACTGCTAGATTCTGCTTTCTCACATCTGCAATTTCCTGGTAATCTTCCACCTCCTGCTGAAATGATTCCTGAAACCCGCAAAATTGAATGTGAGCCTATCTATGCTGCTGATTCCTTGACGTTGAGCCAAATGAAGGTCTTCCTGATGTACCTGTGCATAATCTTCTGCTGCACCTTTCCTTATTCACTCATCAAGGGTTATCATTTACAAGTAAACACACATTGTCTCCTCCTAATTGGTAATATCATCCTAATTTGGGTGTATATTCCCCATTTGATCAATTACGACGAGCTCTCTCTCTACTTTACCCTGACATTATCAAACTACTCTAATTTTGATATATTGTATGGCCTGCGCATCTTTGTTGTTAGATCATTCTCTTGCATCATGGATATCTCAGTGGTGACTTCCACAATGCTCATTACTTCATTTTGAAGTGTTGTGAATACCGCTATTCACCATGTTTTGATTTTGCCTTTGGTGGGCCATTTTGAAGACAAATCCATTGCTTTTGCTTTTGCCTCTCAAAATGAGTTGATGTCTAAATCAGGAAGTACAATTGCTTGGTTTCTTGATACTGTGCAACTCACTTGCCCCACTCATGCTGGTGGCAAGTGATCCTACCGTCCAGGTAGTATTTTGTGGTATTCCTCACCACTATATATTCCATTTCATATTCACCAATAAAAATTAAGTTCTATTCACATTTTTGTCTTTGTGTCTTCTGTACTTCCGCGCCTCTCTCTAGCCACAACTAGTAGAGATTATTCTTCCAGGGCTGCAAGGTAAACACATTTGCCTTCCCTGTCATCTAACCAAGACTTAGTACAAATCCAATCCTAAGGTTAGGATTCCCTGTTGTGTGTCTGTGCTGCGCCTCAGAACACAACAAAAATGGTGCTCACTACAGGGGCTGTAAGCCCCTTGGTTATCCCTTTTGCATCCACGTTTTCAGGTCCTTTGCCTCCGCCTATACAAGAGCCAACTTCACCTGAAATAACCAGTCCTCCTATTGAGGAAGATATTGCCAACCAGCCTATTACCCCCACTATACTGAACCTTGGGAATGGTCCCCGCCTAGTTGCCTACCCCATGGGTACCCCTGACTTAGAACAAGTCATGTCAGTAGCCCTTGGGATAGCCCAGGAAGGAGCCATCCCTTGCCTTCAGTTGCAGTTCAGTCAGGCTGAATACTACAAATTAATTGTGGCCCCTCAATTTCCACAACATCTCCTCTCAGCAGCTGGCTCCGCTGAGCACTTACTATTGTCCTTTGTGCAGCCTGCCTTGGCCCACCATCAAATGGTATTGGGGCTCCATGTCCAAGAAATCTTGTCTCTGCAAGCAGCGGTTACTCATCACTGGGACCAGTTTGCTGCCTACCAACAGTGGATTCATTCCCTGTTTTCCTTGGTATCTGACAATCAGCGCAACTCTGTCACTTCCCAGACCCGCCTGGTTAATTCTATCAAACAAATGCGCCAGTCCATCCCCAAATACGTGAGAGAACGTCTACACAAGTTTCACCAGCTAGAACAACCCTGGCAAACTCAAGTGGATTCCACCTTAAACTCTTATCTCACTGACTTTGAACAACTTGTGCAACAGCTCAATGCATTCAGCACATATTCCTTTGAGCAACTACAGCAGGTAGCAGATTTTGCATCTAGCAGCCTTAATGAACTCAGTACAGCATTTGAGCAAGAGGGAGCTGCCACTGCTGCTACTATAGCCAAACTCCAGAGTCAAGTGAATGAACTATCTACGCCCAAGCCAGATGTTCCGCCCTCTCCCCCTTCTGATGACTTAGTGGATAGGGAGCAGAGAATATGGGATGCCATTTGAGAGCTACGTACAACTACTTACAGTCAAGAACGTCCTGCTGAAGCTCCTCAACCTGACCCCCAGGTGCTTGAGTTGACTGCCCAAGTTGCAGAGCTACAGCAAGAACTTGCCACCCTACATGAAATGATGGCAACTGCTGCTAGTCCAGTTGGGGTTGTCAATGAAGATGATTGCTGCCCTGGCTTACCAGGAGCTCCTCAAATCCAATGCACTAGGGAATTAATTGCCCTAGCTAACAAAGTGGATCAATTAAAGCGGGACCATACTGAACTGGATAGAGACGTACAAGAGATGAATGATGTGATTGACTCTGTGAATGATAGGTTCGCCCCTTGCCTCTCAGTGGGGCCATCCCTTACTTTGCAACTGGCTGAACTCTCCACAATAGTGACCACCCAAGGTCAACGCTTAGATACTACTGCACAACAGACCACTCAAGCTGTCAATACGGGTGCCTACGCTGTTGAGACTCTTACTACCCTTGAAGAAAGTGTTTGCCAACTATGGGCTAGGCAGCCCCCTTGGAATCCAAGGCAGAGTTTTCCCTGCGTATAAACGTACTTGATAGCAACAATGGTGGCCCAACCCCCAAAGCACACTTCAAGCCTACCTTTAAGCAAGTATTTGATCCTAAAACCTCAACCATTGCAGCTTTCCTAACTATCTACAAAACTGCCATGAGACAGGCTTCAGACAAAGTTAAGAAAGAACATATTCTGACCTGTCTACATCCAACTTGCCAGGAGGTGGTGGTGCCTGAGCTGCCCTCCATTGAGATGTGGGAAGATATGAAGCAGCTTCTGATTGATGAGTTTGATGGTGACCTTAGCCTGGAAGTAAAGAAGGACGCCTTCATGCATATTGCTTTCAAACCAAAGGAGACCCTAGCCAAGTTTGCAGACAGATTCTACATGGAAGGACAGCAACTGATCACGAGCAGACAGTTGACAGCCCATGAAGCCTACACGGCTTGCGCTCAAGCCCTCAAGGTTAACCAACTTCTGTGCCTTCACTTCAAAGCCCATAAGGCTATGCTTTCCTCCATGAAGAGCATAAAGACGTTGTTGCAGGATATGCACCTTACCCACTCTGGTGCAGTTGTTAGAGAAGGTTGAGCTACTTCTAACTCTGGTTCATCTTCCCGTGGTCCTTGCATTCTTACCATGAACTCTCAAAATCCTCCTCAACGCCAAGGTTGCCACAACTGTGGTCAGATAGGTCATCATTCTTGAGTCTGCACCAACCCACGGGTTGAAGGAGCTGATCCAAAAGAGCAGGCGGGAAAAGAGCAGTCAACCTAGAGGCAGAGACGCTCTCAGTTGACAATTCTTCCCAGTCTCTTTCAATCCCTCCCTCTATAGCTGACTCTGAGCCCACTGATAGTGAAGCTCCTCCTATCCTCCTCTTGTTTCACAATATCTCTGATGATTCTGATCTGGATGACTCTGACACTGACAACGCTGATGCATATGGGTACTCTGTTCTGGCTGTTCCTGAAACCATTACAGTCCCCTATAAATTACGCTCAGGAAAGACTACCACTACCGCTAAGCCTTTGCCTGAAGCCAAAGAAATTGTCTCTTGCCCTTACCTCACTCAGGCCAAGAGGTCCCTCGTGCTAGTGGAGCAGTCAGAAGAAGCTGCTGAGGTTGCTGATGCTGTCTTCAAGAATGTATCTGTTTTGCTCCCCCTCCAGACTGTTTATAAGGAGTTCCCGGAATTAAGATGCATGATTGAGAAGTGGGATAAGGAACTAGCAGAGGCTCAAGATATCCTGGCTGTCCTTCCCCCCTTTGGTTGCACTACCACTCAAGTAGAGATATCCATTCAAAAAGTGAAGATCAAGGCCGTTCTAGATACTGGCTTGCCAGTCAACGTTGTCTCCTCTAAGCTTGTGAAGAAACTCAAACTTGCCCCTGACCTTAATTATCACCAGTCATATGGCACAGCTGGGCTGTCTATGACCCGCGCCATAGGGGCGTACTCTGCTCTACCCATGCAGTTTGGCAAACTTCTTCTAGCTGCGCCAGCAGTTGTCTTGGAAAATGAGAGTTACAATCTCTTAGTTGGCACCCAGTTCCTTAGGGAATATAATGGGATAATCAACTTTAAAGATGGCTACCTCTCCATCCTAGGCTATGAAGTCCCTTTGATCTTTGAAGAGCCGGTTAAAGTTCCAGGGAAACGCCTCAAGACATGTGCCTTGGAATATCCCACTGGGGTTTTCAACCTCAAATATTGCACCCACTCCTCAAACATGAAATGTCCACCCATGGCTTGTCCTGCGTCTGAAGGGATCCCTCTCCTAGCCACGTCTGCTGTCATCATCCCCCCTGGCTCCCAGGCCATCCTAGACTCCCAGATATCATATGAACTACCTGAACAAACCTTCTTGGAGTTGTACTCTCCCCCCTCATTAGGACGCAACAAACCTTATCTCTGTCCTGGAATCCTAGATGTCTCCCATAAGGACCCTGTTCAATTGTTGGTAGCCAACCTGACTGCAATCCCCATGACCGTGTCTAGGGGGCAGGTTGTTGGATATGGCAAGTTGTTGAGCGCTCCTGATGTCCTGTCTCTTCATCCCTTTGGCACGTTTCAAGACTTTAACCTACCTGAGGATGAGCCTCAAGTCCTATCCTTGTTCACTGCGCAAGACTTCCCACAACTGTCCCTGGTTCAACAGAAAGAGGTGCTAGATTTACTAGACCAATTTTCTGACATCTTTGCAAAGGACAGTACCAATTATGGGTTAGCCAAAGGCGTTATCCATCAGATTGACACTGGCAACACCCCCTTCTGTGCTAAACCATATTGCTGCAGTTGTGTAGAAGACGCCCAGGTATCTAAAGAGCTCAAACAACTGTTAGACGCTGGGCTGCTGGCACCTTCCCAAAGTCCTTGGGCATCCCTGCTACTCATCTTAAAAAAGAAAGATGGGGGTCATTGTATTGTGATGGACTATTGCCAATTGAACTCTTTGACCAAGAAGGACTTGTACCCCTTGCCGCGTATTGATGATGCCCTCTGACGTCTTAGAGGCTCTAAATTCTTCTCTGCAATGGATCTGGCATCTGGATACTGGCAAGTTGACCTATTGCCCAAGGATTGTCAGAAAGCCGCACTCATTACCTCTGAAGGGCTTTTTGAGCCTACTTGCATGCTGCAGGGACTCTGCAACGCCCCGGCCACCTTCCAAAGGGCCATGGACTCCATCCTCCGTGACTTGAAGTTGTTGTGCGTCCTAGTGTACTTGGATGATATAACGGTTTTCAGCGCTACCTTCACCAATCACCTGGCTCATCTCAAGGAGGTGTTCATAAAGATTTGAGAAGCTGGCCTTAAGCTAAAACCTTCCAAGTGCGCCTTCTTCAAAGAACGTCTTGAATTCTTGGGCCATGAAGTGACCCAGACCGGGATTTGCCCAATGACTAAGAAGGTTGAAGCCATCAACAAAATGCTTCTGCCCACCAACCTGCAAGAGGTACAAGTCTTTCTAGGGATGATGGGCTACTACAGACAGTTTATCCCTGACTTTGCCAATACTAGTGAACCTCTAGTCCAGCTGTTACGTAATGTTCCTTTTGAATGGACTGCCAGTCAACAGCAAGCCTTTGAGACCCTTAAGCAAAAACTCAAAGAGGCGCCAATCCTAGTGTATCCTGACTATGATAAGGAGTTCATCCTGTACACCGACGCTAGCAATCTTGCTATTGGAGCTATTCTGGCCCAACTAGACAACAAAGGTGTAGACCATCCTGTAGCTTACACTTCCTGCAGTGCTAAACAAGCATGAGAAGAATTATAGTGTCACAGAGAAGGAGTGCCTTGCCGTGTTGCATGCAGTCAAGCAGTTTTGTCACTACATATATGGGACCCACTTCACAGTTGTCACTGACCACGCTTCTCTTAAGTGGTTACAACAGCTTAAGGAGCCTGAAGGGCGCCTAGCTAGATGGGCTCTACGTCTGCAGGGATACAACTTCACTGTGCTCCATTGCCCTGGGATTCAACACCAGAACACTGATGGGCTCTCCAGAATGCCCATTCTTGCTTTGCATCCTGCAGAGGCTGACCGGTTATACAAACTAATTGGGTACCTGTCTTCTTGGGAAAATGAGACAGAAGAGGTACAACTGGCCTTGTCCAAGCTATCCAAAGATACCCTCATACATGACAATCAGCTCTTCAAGAAGGTACAAGACCAGTATCTACCTTATGTACAACCCAGTCTTTGCCTCTTGTTGGTGTTGCAAGCTCATAAAGAGACTGGGCATGGAGGCATTGCCAAGACCTTTGACTGGCTTCAAAAGAATTACTTCTGGGAGAACCTTTGCCTGCTGATCCCAGACGTCATAGCTAGCTGCCACAACTGCCAGCTGCAAAGGCCTTGAGCTGCTGCCCACAAGTTCAAATTAGTCCCCCCGCAACATGCCTTCCACACTGTCAGCATTGACGCGGTAGGTCCTCTCCCCCGCTCACGTTCTGGGTGTTGCTTTATTCTGATTGCGGTTGATCACTTCAGCAAGTGGGTAGAGGCTTGCCCTACAAAAGACATCACAGCTAAGACAACTGCTGCCTTCCTGTTACAAGATGTTTTCTACCGCCATGGCTGTCCTCAAGTGTTGCTCTCCAATAATGGGACTAACTTTAATGCCAAGCTGGTAACCTCTGTTGTCAAAGCTTTGGGATCCCACCAGTCTTTCTCTGCCCCCTACAATCCTTCTACCAATGGGGCAGTTGAGCGTGCAAATTCAACACTGGTCTCCATCATGAGGAAGCTCACCTACTCTGACGCTGCCAACTGGGACCTATACTTACCTGCTGCTCTCTTTGCATACTGCCTTAGCAAACATTGTGTCACTGGGTACTCCCCTTTTGCTATGTTATATGGGCAAGAGGCTACTACCCCATTGCTCTTGGGGCCCCCTGCTTACCTCTGATAAGGCCATGAATCCTGACAACCACATCAAGGATCTAGTCAACCGCATAATTGATATACAGGCCACTGCCTACACTTCTGCATACAAGACTAAGATGCTTGAGCTCTCTCCTAATAATGCTGGACGCTCCCCCCTGCCTGAATTTGATGTTGGTGACCATGTACTTTACTACCAACACAGAGTAGGTGGTTGCGCACATAAGTTGGACTCTCTGTGGATTGGCCCTTTAGAAGTGACTTTTAAACAAGGGTCCAAATACACTGTAAAGCTCCTCTCCAGTGGCCGTCCTTTTGCTCAAGTGCACGCAAAGTTCCTTTGTAAATATTACCCCCCTAAGGCCAATCTAGGGGAGGGCAATGTTGTGAATACCACTATTCACCATGTTTTAATTTTGCCTTTGGTGGGCCATTTCAAAGACAAATCCCTTGCTTTTGCTTTTGCCTCTCAAAATGAGTTGATGTCTGAATCAGGAAGTACAATTGTTTGGTTTCTTGATCCTGCGCAACTCACTTGCCCCACTCATGCTGGTGGCAAGTGATCCTACCGTCCAGGTAGTGTTTTGTGGTATTCCTCACCACTATATATTCCATTTCATATTCACCAATAAAAATTAAGTTCTATTCACATTTTTGTCTTTGTGTCTTCTGTACTTCTGCGCCTCTCTCTAGCCACAACTAGTAGAGATTATTCTTCCAGGGCCGCAAGGTAAACACATTTGCCTTCCCTGTCATCTAACCAAGACTTAGTACAAATCCAATCCTAAGGTTAGGATTCCCCGTTGTGTGTCTGTGCTGCGCCTCAGAACACGACATGAGGTATTTTTGCAGTGGTTTTCTTTCCCCTGTTATACCCATCCTTTGTAAAGATAGAGATCACATAACCTTGTTGTACTTTACTCTCACACCTCAAATTCTGGCAGCCTGCTCCTAGCCTTCCATCCCCTTTGTTAAATACAGCCAGAAAAATCTTGGCACTAACTGAGGAATGGACCCAGCATGGTTTCCTCAGAAGCTTTTCAGCTTCTTACTCAAACAAGCAGAACCCAAATCCTGTGAGTGGTGTTTGTCTATTCTTGACCAAGCACCAAATTCCTTTGATGATGTTTCAACCCTAATCCCTTTGGTGACGTGCCAAGCTCCGGCAACTTCCTCTTTGATTGACTACAAAACCATGTTCTCAAGGCCCTCAACCTCTATCCTTGCACCTCAAGCAGTTTCAAGCCAATGCCAAGAATTCATCACTCCCTGAAAGCGCTAAGCTTGCAGCCCTCTATCTCAGCCTTGACCACACTGTTCAAAGTCTGTCACTCTAGTCGCACCTTCTGCTTCTGTCTCTGATATGATACAGCGCCTCCTGCAAGCAGTTGGGGGTAAGCTAGTGACGTCCCAGCAGCCAACTCAGCCTCTGTTATTGGAGGCTCCTCCAATGTTAAATTGCTTGAAAATTCAACAGGAGCCAGCTTCTCCACAAGGACCCATATCCTTTGAGGTTTCTCAATCTCTTGTGACTCCAGCCCCCACTCTGGCTATAGCTCCTGTTGTCAGTTCTCCTTCTCAGAGTATTCCTATCCTGGCTGCTCTCTCCTTTTACAATATTGAAAATTCCAGCGCTACCCTGGCAAACTTGAACTCTATTGACTCCCAAGTGCCCACTTCAGGCAACACTACCAATGCCTGTAAACTTATATGCTTCAACCAGAACTGTCCATTGCTATCTGCCAAGGCTCAGGCTATAGTGGATCTCCACATTGCCACTATGAATAAGGTTGTGCCTGCTCCTTGTCTCAAGCCTATTGTTATTGAACCTGTGATTGATCAACCCTTTGTAGCCTTGAATGAGGACCTGTTGTCCAAATAGACAGCTCCTCAACTCCAGGTACAAGTTGATTCCAATCACTCCCTCTATCAAATAAAACAAAGATGGGATATTTTTTGTTTCATTGTTCCTTTGCTTCCACATCACATCTAACAAAAGCTGTAGCTTTAGTAGATACTGGTGCCACAAACAACTTCATTTCAAAAGATCTGGTTGACAAGCTAGGTTTGGAATACAATCCTGGTGCTCTGTGCAAAGGAGGGGTATCCAATGTCTTCTGTTCATTTAGACTACATTGCCTGTTATCCTTCTCCATCACTGATCATACCTTTATTGCTGACTTCACAGTGGCAAAGCACCTGACATACCTGGTGATCCTAGGCATGGAATGGCGGCAGGAGCACAATATCACCCCCATCCTCAAAGATAACCTACTGAGGATTGCTCATCCTGCCAGAATTTCCTTGGAGGTACCAATGATACCATTTGGGAAAGAAGCCCCTCACATCTCAATGTCAGTCTCAGCAACAACAAAACCCGCCACATCATTTGATGTCCTTCTGTTGTGCCTCTCCCACTTGCACACAGCCTTTGATTCTAAGCTGGCTGATGGTCTCCCCACACACTCACAATTTGACTTTGAGTTTAAACTCACTGTTGATTTGGTGAAAGTTGCTTCTCCCATCTATCCCTTGAACTTAAAGGAGGAACAATGCTTAGAAGAATGGACAAAGGACATGGAATCCAAAGGACAGATCTTTAGGAAATCTTCTCATATATGCTCTCCACTGCTGTTTATTCAAAAGTCTGATGGATCATTACGCCCCTGCATTGATTTTGACAACCTGAAAAATGTGACTGTACAGACCCATACCCCATACCCATTGAGTCTCAGATCTCCAGGGAGGTGGAGAAAGCTAGAATCTTTTCAAAGCTGGACCTCTTAAATGATTTCAATCAGATTTGTATCAAAGAAGGTCAGGAATGGCTCACCGCTTTCAGGACTAAGAAAGGCATCTTTCAGTACCAAGTCATGCCATTTGGTCTAAAAAATGCCCCAGCAGTATTCCAGAAGATGATCAATGCAGTCTTAGGTGACCTCATTGGGAACTGTGCTATAGCATACATGGACAACATCTTAGTATACTCTCCAGATGAGGAGTCTCATGCCACCCACCTTTGTGCTGTAGTGGAAAGGATCCAAAAGGCCAATCTTGTCATCAAACTGAGCAAATGTGAATTTTTCAAGAGTAAGGTTTCTT
Source organism: Entomophthora muscae (assembly GCA_014839935.2). Lineage (NCBI taxonomy): Eukaryota > Fungi > Entomophthoromycota > Entomophthoromycetes > Entomophthorales > Entomophthoraceae > Entomophthora > Entomophthora muscae. The sequence continues at coordinate 92,337 of QTSX02007210.1, forward strand.
TCTTAGGAAATCTGATTTTGGAGAAAGGCCATGCCATTTCCCCTGACAAGAAAGCTGAAATAAGAAATTGGCAGACCCCAACAAACATTACCCAACTCTGCAGTTTCCTGGGAACATGCAACTTCTTGAAACGCTTCACCCCCCACTTGTCAGAAACAGCAGCCCCCCTTTACGCTGCTAGTGGGAAAAGAACTCTGGAATGGTCCACACAATACAATGCTGCGTTCAATGCTGTTAAGAAAATCATGTGTTCTTCAACCATGCTCCACCATGTTGATACCTCCAAACCCTCCATCTTAGCCACAGATGCCTCCAAATTTGCCATTGCCTCAGTCCTTCTATAAACTGCTGATGATGGACTAGAATACCCTGTGGGCTATTTCCCAAGAAAAATGATATCTGAAAAGCTCAGCTACATGATCTATGACAAGGAGCTATTAACAGTAGTAGAGTCTATGAAATACTGGCAGCATCACCTTTGCTCAGCCACACACCCATTTACAGTAAGGACAGACCACAAAGCCCTACTGTATTACTGGGAACCTCATCTCTTAACTGAACGTCAGACCAGATGGTATGAAGTCCTAGTCAAGTTCAAATTCCAATATAAGTTTATCAAGGGCATTGATAACCATCTGGCAGGCTCCCTCAGTTGCAACCCAGCATTCCTTCCAGACTTTAAGGCTGAACAAGAATTTAATACAAAGGTCATGATTCCCCCCCCGGCGCCATTATATCCTCTCCTCCCACAGAAATAATCTGTACTCTAAGTGTCCAAGAACTTGCCAAACCAGACCTGGTAGCTAGAGTCAAGTTGCTGTAACCTTTAGACAAACGGTACCCCCAGTTTTTTAAGTTGGCAAGTCAATCTACTACCCACACCTGTTACAGTTCTGAAGACAGTACCATACTTCACAATGGTTGCCTGTGGGTACCTGATGGTGATATTTGCCTGGAAGTCATCAAGGCCCACCATGACAACATATTGGTTGGTCACCAAGGGAAAAATAAGACCATAGAGATAATCCGTAGACAATTTGATTGGAGAGGTCTCACATCAGATGTAGCTAAGTACTTGAAGGGCTGCATGGTTTTTCTAAGGGCAAAGCTCTCCCGTCTCAAACAGACAGGTCTACTGGTACCCCTAAAAATTCCAAATGGGCCATGGACATCTCTGTCTGTTGATTTCATAGTAGAACTTCCTCCATCAAACAGTTATGATGAAATCATGGTAGTAGTAGATTGTTTCACAAAGAGGAGTCATTTCATCCCCTGCCAAACCACAATCACATCAGTCCAGATGGCCAAAAATTTTGTCAACAATTTCTTTGCCCACCATGGAATCCCCCAAGAGATCATAAATGACAGAGGTCTCCAATTCATAGCAAAATTCTGGGAGGAATTCTCCAGACTCCTAGGCATCAAGTTATGCAGATAAACAGCCTACCACCCCCAACCTAATGGCCAGACAGAGAGGGTGAATAAATGTTTGGAAACATTTCTTAGATGCTACTCTAATGCTGAACAAGATAACTGGTCCCAAAACATACCAATGGCCCAGTTTGCTTACAACAATGCCCCACACTCCTCTTCTAATGTCTCCCCATTCTTGGCAAATTATGGCTACAACCCCCAATGTAACTTTGGCTCACTCTCAGGTAGAAAAGTGGAATTGGCATCCTCACAGGCAGCAGCTTTAAAAAGAATCCATGAAGAAGTCAAAGTGTCCTTGACTCATGACATGACAACTTACAAGGCTTATGCACACATGAAAAGAAGAGAGGGCCCAGCGTATGAAATTAATGATCAAGTGCTGGTTGACTCCCAGAACATACAACTAAAAGTACCCTGCCGGAAGCTAGGTCCCAAAAGAGTAGGCCTCTTCAGAATCTTAAGGAAGATTGGATCCTCAGCCTATTGATTGGACCTCCTCCCTCCTTTTACATCTTCAGCACATTTCATGATTATCTCTTAACTAAGTACAAAGGTCTCCCTGTATCTACTCCTGACCCCATAATGGTGGATGGACAACTGGAATATGAACTGGAATCAATAATTGCATCCAAACTATCTCGCAAGTGCCTTCACTACCTAGTAGCCTGGAAGGGATACCCAGCCTCAGAAAACTGTTAGATTCCCCATTGCAACCTCACTCACACCCAAGAAATGCTCCAGGAATTCCACGAGAACAAACCCAAAGCAGTAGGTCCAGTAAAGCCCACCCTAGCTGCCATGAAACTCCCTCCTGCCCACAAGAACTATGTATTGGCAGCACTCCCAGGAGGCAGGAAGTCCCTGTTACCAAAAAAGGAGAGTAATGTCATGGCCATAGTTTTCCTGGGTGTGGCTTGGCCAAAGTGCCGCCACCCAGGGAAACCCAACCTGAAGTCCCGCCTGCTTGCGGCAATTGTAGATTTAAATCTAATGATTGATTGCAAGTGGGTGGTGGCACAGGAAATTGGGTCCAAGTGGGGCGTGAATGCCCCACACCCAATTTTCCCTTCTCTGACCTGCTGGTCAACAAATCCTGACCTCAAAGGAGGTCAGGTAACAGCTTACAGAACCATCATTGGTGGTATCTGTAAGCTGTCTAAATATTGTATTCAAGGAGGCCACCTCATCAAGATGTATCCAAAGGCTTTAAGTAACAATTGTCCCCACCAAACTACCTTAGTAGTTTGATATTTTACTCTCAATAAATATCTTGCCTCAATGATTCACTTATTTCAATATTTTCTAATCAGATTTGTAATAACCAGACTGCTAGATTCTGCTTTCTCACCTCTGCAATTTCCTGGTAATCTTCCACCTCCTGCTGAAATGATTCCTGAAGCCCGCAAAATTAAATGTGAGCCTATCTATGCTGCTGATTTCTTGACGTTGAGCCAGATGAAGGTCTTCCTGATGTACCTGTGCATAATCTTCTGCTGCACCTTTCCTTATTCACTCATCAAGGGTTATCATTTACAAGTAAACACACATTGTCTCATCCTAATTGGTAATGTCATCCTAATTTGGGTGTACATTCCCCATTTGATTGATTACAACAAGCTCTCTCTCTACTTTATCCTGACAAAGAGCAGTCCAATACTAAAAGTTTGGAAGGTACTTAGCCAAAATGTCATCATAGAGAATACAGTTGATCTGGGGTGTACAAAGTGCTGCAGAAAATTACACTTATTTGGTGCTGGGATACTTAAGCACTGTTATTTATGGTAGAATTTCAAATAGTAGGGATATATCACCCTAAACCCGTAAAAATTGGAAACAGGTAGTAGCAAAATAACATGTTAAACTGGAGGATTTAAATGATGTAGTTAATAAAATGGGTCCAAGCTAGAGCCTTTCCCACTAACATTACTATTCTTGACTTGCCAGCCTTTGCACCAATTAATTTTAGAAGCCTGATTACTTGTTATTTGTTAATCTCTGTTAAAAGCTCTTGTACTACTGATCAATTCTTTTTTTTCAAATTATGTGTCATCAAGTTGAATTGAATGTAGGACCATCAACTGCTGAAAACATTCTACCCAGCTAATCAGGGCCTGTGAAAATTCCTCCCCCTTTCCAAACTCCCTTAAAAATCCCCCCCTCTTTCTCTAGAAACTTGTTTCTAGATAGCTTTATTGTCCTGAAAATAAAGGAAGTTCCCACCAAAAACTCCCAAATAATTGGGTTTCTTGGCACAGTGTTAAAAATATGGCTTTAGTCATTGTACATTTGGCCTCCAACTCCTTGGTGTCTCCCTGGCCTGCCATATATATCTCTTCTTCCTTGATTATTATTTACTGATTTCCCCTTACACATGATGCTCTTAATTTTGATCTTGACTGCATTTGTTTGTTACATTATTACTTCAATCCTCACCAAAAGCTTGGAATATCTACCAAATTGTGCCTAGATATCAATCTAAACATTTACCAAAAAGCCAAAGAAAAGCCCTCACACCATTAGTCTTGGACTTGCTCTGAATATTTCCCTTCCTAACCCACCTGAGAGATGACCCTGGTTAAATATAATGTGCAAGAGTGGCCAGGAGCAGTTTTATGTACATCCAAGATAATTTTCTCAATTTTAGTTGAGTTGGTTTTCCCTTTCAACTTTTTCTATTTACAATATGTTCAAATTTAATGCCTCAAGAAAGGCACTCATATCTCCTATATCATGGTAGAATAGCATTGGAACATTCAAACTCCCACTCTAATCCCATCCCCTCCCTTAAATGAACACAAGGGCTGTAAAAGCTCTTGCTTTGTTATTCTGTAACCTAATCAAGTTCAAATTTTGTTAGTAACTCTGATCATTATGTTTTATCTGAGCTTTGGGGTGTTCAGTAAATTTCTTTCTAATTTTGGTCTTCCTGGAATTTTTGGTGACAATATTTTGGCTGTTGCTGAAATTATGCTTTAATTATGGTTGAGAGCAAGGATTTATTTCTTCATAATCTTCTCCCCAATTATCACAACCTTTTCCCGATTTGGTTTAGTGCTATTAAACAGCTTACATTTTTTACTTTACCTGTATTTTTTCCTGGATATTTCAGCATATCATTTAACTCTTAAATTATCTAGAAACACATTTTTAGAGCAGGAGGGGTAAGTTTAAGGGAGTGATAAGGAGCACCTTTTGAGGAAGCTTCAAATATGGAATTAGGAAAGAAGAGAAGTATATTTTATTGGATAATACTTAGGCTTATATAGACTTGATTGTGGCGGGGATTTAGTTGGATCAAACCTAGGGGTTGGTTATGTGCAAGATGGGTTCAAGCCACTGGATACTTGGACAGTCAGGTGATATTGCTTGATTACCATTCTTGGTATGTCAAACAGTATATTGGAAGGGGACCAAATTGGGCAATGGCTGGATGTTAAGTAGGTTGGCGGTAGCCAGAATGCTTGTACATCCAGACCCTTGACACACACACCCTTAAGGTGTTACTCTTGTGCATCAGGAGGGGGCTTTGTTTTCACAGCTGCCGCCTGATGCTCCTGGAGCTATTTACTAATTGAAACCAGTCTGGTTGAGTGCTCTCCTTTACTGAGGCGGAGACAGGTTCTGTGGTATTTCTTGATAATTGGGGTTTTGGCACCTTGGAATTTTACTAGGTATGTGTTGTGTTCTGGTCTGTATTTGATGATTCTTCCTGGTCCCTGGTGTACTGAGTCTAGCTTCTTTCTTTTGCCAGCTAAAATTCAGACAGGGGAGTCAATGGGAAGTGGTTCCTCTGTGGAGGTTATCTTTTATGTTTTGAGCCTCTTTATTTCTGCTATTTTAGCTTTGAGGCAGATGTGTTGTAGATTTGGTGCTTGTTCTACTGTGGGAGGTTTCCCCAGGAGGATCTTTATGTAGGGCTGTTTGTTGCAGGTGATTATTTCCGGTTTGTATCCGTAGGTTAGCTCAAACGGTGAATAGCCTGTCCCTTGGTTGGTGCAGACTCGGGATACTAGTAATGCATGTTTCACGTATAGTGGCCATGTGTCTTTGGCTTTGCCATCCATTATTTTCTCTAGGGCCCTTATAAGGCTGCTGTTGAGGTGTTTCATTCAGCCGTTGGCCTGTGGCCTGTATGGAGAGGTTGTGGAGTGTTTAATGTTTTTGGATTTTAAGTTATCATTTACTACGTGACTTGATAACTCGGTTGCTCAATCAGTTATGATGTAGTCTGGAGTGCCGTAGTTGGCTATGATTGCTTTGTTAATGAAGCGGTTGATGGTTTCTGCTTTATAGTCCTTTGTTGCCCATCAGATGGGCCAGCGTGTGGCAAAGTCAATAGCTACAATTAAGATCCATTGATTTGTCTTTGTTTCTAGGAAGGGGCCCACTACGTCCAGTCCCCAAACCTTGAATGGTCCAGGGTCTGGTACTGGGTTGACCGTTGGCTGAGGAGCCTTTGTACTGGTGTATTTCTTGCACACTGTGCACTTTTTCAGAACATTGACTATATCCTGTTTGAGGTTGGGCTACCATACTATTCTTTTAGTGTGAGGTATAGGTTGTTAGCATTTGTATGGCCTAGCAGGCGGTGATGTCTTAGTATGGTGTCAACTCTTTGTGCAAGTGAAATATACGGGACATGTTTGTCATTAATAATTCAGTATACAGTGCCATTTGATACATGGAAATACTTTTTGTTTGTTACTAATGTATTGTGGGCCAGTTGATGTATTGAGGGGTCTTTCCCTTTGGTTTTATACTCAGTGTTGTACAGGTTTGGCCAGTCAGGGTCCAGGTGGTCAGGTTGATCCCCTCTAGGCTGACATAGTCTAAAGAGAGCATCAGCTGTGACCAGCTCTGCCCCCTTTTTGTATTGGATGTCCAAGTTAAGCTGTTCCAGCAAGGACATTCATTTGGCTTGTTGCCGTGCAAGTGCTCTCTGAGTTTTGAAATATATTAAGGATTTATGGTCAGTTAGTACTTGGACGTTTAAATGTCCTTCTAAGTAACATCTCCATTTCTTGCATGTGTGGTTTATTGCTAACAATTCCTTATCGTGTATTGGGTATCTCTGCTCAGTATTAGTTAGTTTTCTGCTTTTGTAACATACTGGCAGGAAGTCTTGCTGCCCTGGCTGGCAGATGCGCAGGACTGCGCCAATGGTGGTGCTGCTGGCATCTTACTTGAGCTTGTAGCACCCATTATTGTTAGGGTATTGCAAGATTATGTGCTTTGATCAGAGCTTGTTTTAATAAATGGAAATTATTGTCACATTCTGGAGTCCAGATGAATTTCTTTTTGGCATTACCCTTGGTTAAGTCATTTATTGGTACGGTTAGTTTTCTGCAGTCTTTGATGTATTTCCTTAGGTAAGCTACCATACCAAGAAAGCATCTAACTTGTTTAACGGAAGTGAGGTGTTGCATGTTGTTTATGGCTTTTATTTTGTCTGGATCTTCTTTGATGCCACTGTAAAAGACAATGTGGCCAAAGAACAGGAGTTCCTTTTCCATAAATTGGCACTTACTTGGTTTTATGTAAAGTTTGTGCTTTGCAAGTTGATTTGAGTGTCTTGCGGACATGCATGAGGTATTCCTCTTTTGTTTTTGAGAATATGATGATATTGTCAAAGTATAATAATGTATTTGAGAGACTGTTTAGTGCTTGGTTCATCATGATGACAAACGTTGCGGGAGTGTTGGTCATCCCAAAGTCCATTACTCTACACTCAAAGGATCCAAACTGCGTACAGAACGCGGTTTTTGATATGTCCTTTTCCTTTACTTCAACTTGGCTGTAACCTGAGGTGAGGTCAATTTTGGAGAAAAATTTGGCTCCTGAGAGTCTTGCAAACAAATCCTCTATAATTGGAAGAGGATATTTATTATTTACTGTGCTTGCATTTAATGCTCTGTAGTCAGTTACTAGATGTAGAGTACCTTCCTTTTTCTTTACAAAGAACACTGCTGCCCCCCATGGGGATTCAGACAGGCAAATGAATCCTTTTGCTAGATTGTCCTCAAAGTGTGTTTTGAGGGTTTGGGTCTTCATGGGAGAGAGTCTGTAGAGGGGTGCAGGTTTGGGCATAGCTTTGCATAGGTCAATGCTGTGTTTGACCTCCTGTTTGGGGGGTAGCTTGGTGAGTTCTTCTTTGAATACATGGGTGTATTCATTTAGGAGTGCCGCAAGTTCTGGGCATTGGATTTTTGTGTTTGTATGTCATTGAACTCAGTGTACCTTATTATGTGGAGGGTACTATCTTTGGTTAGATGTTCTGAGTAATCTTGGTTTATGACCTGGACAAATACTGTGTCTCTTAGAATGAGGTCATTGGGTTCTTTGAGGATGTTGAAATTGACTCCATTGTGTTTGATGGTCATGGTTTTTGTTTTCCAACATATGCTGGGGCTCACTCAGGTGAACCAGCTCATGCCTGCTACAATGTCATAGTTTATGTTGCTCATGACAAGTCCTTTGATGGACGTTTGTATGCCTTGGAAGTCAATTCTGAAGAGAGTTGTTTTGCCTTTGAGTAGAACCTTTGATTTGTCTGCCATTTTGGCGTACTTGAAGTTGGATTTGAAAGCTGGTATCTTGTACTTGGTTACAAAGGGTTTGCTAACCATAGTGTGTTGTGCACCAGAGTCAAAAAAATTTTGTGTGGATGTGATTTGTAAGTGCATGGGTAGACAAGAAGTTGTGATTGATCTTTAATTTTTAAGTTCATAAAAATAGAGGACTGCAGGACACGGGGAATGTGAGTAGCAAAGTTTGTGCCTTGGTACAATTTCTTGTCAAGTTGGGGGGAGACAGGGGCACTTAAGCCTGTTTTCCTCCTCTTTTCCCTGTTCCTCTGTTTTGAGACCTTCAAGGTCAGAGAATGCGGGGTCAGATTTGTAGTGGGTTGCTACTTCAGCATTATTAACTTTGGCGGTGTCCTCTTTCTTGGAACAGGAGCGGTTTGCGCTTTGGCTGTGATTGCCATTATTGTGATTGGAGTTGCTATTGTTATGGTTGGTTTTCTGGCGTTTATTGCCATTTTAGTTTTCTCTGCCATTGCTTTTGTGTGCAGAATATCCATGTTTGCGCGTTTTATAGAGTGCTCGGCTTCTGCAATGAGCGCTGGCATGGAGGTGTTAGCCTCTGGGCGGATGAGGGCAGCAACAGAGGGTTTCATTCTGTTGATGAATGATGCTCTGGTATGTATGTTATCAGCTTGTGCTAGGTTTTAGATCTTGCAACATATTTCCTCAGATTCATTGGTGTAAGCTGCAATAGTGGTCTTCTGAGGAAGATCACTGAGCTGTATTGCAATGTCTTGGAGGGATTTGGTTACGCAGAAATTGTGGGTGATGTCCACTTTGAACTCTTCCCAATTGTCAAGCTGGCTGTCAGTTTGTGAGCCAACCCAGGTGGCAAACCAGTTAGCTGCGGCCTTGTACAGGCACTTGCTGGCTTCCTGGACCCTCTTCTCATGGGGGATGTGGCTGGTGCGGAGTTTGGCAGCTGTGTGGTCTAGCCAGTTGATGACGTTTTCTTTGTTTTTACCAAAGAACTTGCTGATACCAATGTATTTGGTGTTGGTCACTTCACCTGTGATAGGTGGTTATGTGTTTGTTTGTGGTTGATGAGAGCGGCTGTATTTAATAATCTTGGTGCATGCTTTGAGCATGACTAGACCTTCAAATACGGTGCATCTACTAGATATATCTTCATCAATGTTGTGGGCGCAGAAGTACGTTTTACAGGTCTCCTGGGATGTGGCCTGGTTGAGTACATGAGCAAAGGTGGGCTGGTTTTGGTCAGTCACTTTCTCTCTCATGGGTGTGGTCAAAAAACCATAGCTGCTACCAGTGATAAGGAGCGCCTTTTGGGGAAGCTTCAAATATAGAATTAGGAAAGAAGAGAAGTATATTTTATTAGATAATACTTTAGACTTATATAGACTTGGCTGTGGCAGGGATTTAGTTGGATCAAACCTAGGGGTTGATCATGTGCAAGATGGGTTTGAGCCACTGGATACTTGGACAGTCAGGTGATATTGCTTGGTTACCATTCTTGGTATGTCAAACAGTATATTAGAAGGGGACTAAATTGGGCAATGGCTGGATGTTAAGTAGGTTGGCGGTAGCCAGAATGCTTGTACATCCAGACCCTCAACAGGAGTTTGGGAAGGAGGGGAGGAACTTCCACATGCTCTGATTAGCTGGGTAGAATATTTTCAGCAGTTGATGGTCCTGCATCAAGTTCAACTTGATGATATCATAATTTGAAAAATTTTGGTGATCAGCAGTATAAGCGCTTTAACAGAGATTAACAGATAACAAGTGATCAGGTTTCCAGGATTAATTGACACAAAGGCTGGCAGGTCAAGAATAGTAGTATTGATGAGAATGTCTTCATCTTGAACCCACATTTATTTTTATAAATTACACCATTTAAATCCTCCAACTTAAGGAGTAGTTTTGCTGCTGCTTGTTTCTTATTTTTTCTGCTTTTGAGGGAAGTCCATCACTACTACTTGATATTCTAACTTAAAACTGCTGAATTTTCCTTGGTCTTTTAAGAGACTGTCACTGAACTATCCAAGGTCTGCTTCAGTGAGTTCTGATTTGTCCTGTTTGGTCTCAGAGGTGACAATTTTTTTGACTTCGATTTTGCCCTTAAATTTATAATCATCATTTTAGTTGCTATTTTTGTGGCTTTGTTTATTTGTGTTGTGTCTTCCCATGCTTTGGTGGTTGTTGATGTCATTTTTTTGACATGCTTGTTCTTGTTGTAATGGGTATGCTGATTGTTCTATGAAGCATATGTTGCATATGTGTGATTAAACCCTTTCCTGATTCAGAAAAACTTGATTCATTCTAAAGCACAATTAATACCAAGTCTTTCTAATCAACTTATTCTCATCCAGTTTTAATCACTTTTTCTGTATCTTTACATGATTTTTCATTTTCCTGCTCCTCTCCCAAAGCCTGTCTTGCTGAATCAGTTTGAACTTAAAACCAGTCAACAATTATTCAAAACCATGCTAAAAATTTGTTAAATTAATTAAAATAAGCAACATGGGTGAAATTAATGATTCCAACATCAAATTTAATGTGGAGCAGCTAAAACTCACCTAGAACCAAGGAATCAATCAAAAGTGCAGGATTAACCAAAAGCAGGTGCAATAACAAAGGAACCAGCTGATCAGAAGAACGTTGGAATTCAAGGATAGTAAAATTTAATATGGAAATCACCCAAGCCACTAATCAAGATAAAAGCAAATGCAAAAAGCCCACCTGTTCAGAAGGAGCCATTTGAGCCAAAAGCAGCCAATTTAATGATATCATCAATGCAGTTCCCCTTTAACTAACTGAGCATGACCAATCCATGGATACCACACCCAGATAAGAAATTGATTAGTGTGTCCACTCTTTAAGCTCTAGTTCTTTCACTTTCAGGCTGCATCTTGTTGCAGGTCTTGAAGCACCTAGAAGCAATGTATCAAAGCCTTGGCTTTTAAATGCTAAAACACTCAAGTGCACCACAACAAATCTCATCAACTTCTTAAACCTTGCCCTTTTTCTAATTGCTAATGCTCTAAAAATACCTTTAATAGATAATATTTTGCTATATTTTACTTGAGCTTAGCTGTTAAAAAGCAATCAAGAGTCATTTTATAGGGTTCAGTTGAATATCTTTGTATTTATATTTGCTATGTATCCATTTTTACCTAAACCCACACTGATGTAGAGCCTTTCAATCCATAAACCACCTCTCAATAATCTTCTTGCTCCAGTATATGTTCCAGGATGCCAATCATTGGTGGGAGTGGTGTTTGACCCAGGCAGAGGAACTTCTGGGCCAGAGGGTAGTTCCCACCATAAGATGAGAGCCAAGTTGGTAAAATATGATAGAGATTGGCCAAGCAAGGACCAGGGGCCAGAGTTGGGTACCATTGGATCCATCAAGACTATGAGAGTTATATAGATCACTCTAAACATCTGGGTGAAAGTGGCATTGTTGGTGGTGATGATTCCTTGTGAGCGTCAGGATTCAGGGTTAGGGGAGGATTCATTGGTACCAGGTAGGCGGGCAGATAATTATACCTATTGTGGAATAGTCTGGGAAGAACTGTGTACCACTTTCCTTCACAATCAACTGTTTCTGTGACTCTAGTTCTTGCCAGGGGGTTGGCAAGTAGTATATTCTTCAAGTTAAACAGGGTTAGGCAGAGTTTAGAGGATATTCAGTGAAATGTACAGGTTCAAAGGGTGCTTGAAGGGGATAGAATAAAACAGGTGAGGGGTCCACAGGTTGGTTAGTGGGAGTGTCAGGGGCTGTGTTCCTGAGGGACTTGAGTTGAGATGATAGAACACTAAAGCTAGATAAGGTAGGATCTGCATGAACCAAAAGTCCATTTAACTTAATTATCAGAATGAAAATTCTGCCATTACCATCATAGCAGGGTCTTTATACTATTAAAATTTGCCTCTCCAAAATTCACGGGCTTTAGATCCACAAGCAATCTTCCAACAGGACTTTGGCATCTGGGAGAGGCTTCACAGACAGCTAATTCTGGGTCAGCTGGTGCTGGAGAATATAAGTAGTGATGCTTTATTTTTTCATCTCTATTCTTTATATCACGCAGCCCGGCCAAATACATCATTAATTTGGTACTGGGGCCTAGTATTGATGGGTGTTTATTGGAGGGTTTAATTTTAGGTTCAGTCTTAAACTTCTTCTGGCAAGCAGGTACCTCATAATAGGTCAGGGTCTTCTGTGACGTGCATTTGGCTGTGGCTGATGCTCCACTAGGGAAAAATTCTTGGCTTAGTGGGCAGGCCATCAAACATCCTTCTGACTTGAGCCCAAAAAGATGCAGGCAGCTGGCCCTTTTACCCTCTTGACTAGCAGCCTGTATTTCCTGGAGACCAGGTTTCAATTCTTGGATTTGGCTTGTATTTAATATTAGAATTGAAGTACCATTCATGAAAATATGGGACAAACACTGTCCTTGCTGGCTCCAAGCTCTTTAAACTGAACCCTCTAGAATCCCCTGTATAGTCTTACCAGATGCCTCATGGTACATACTAGGATGCACAGCTGTGGGCTGCATCTGAAGCTGATTTCTTGCTTCTTGAAGAGATTTTGATTTAGAAGCTTAACCAACCTCCTCATGATTGAAATACCTTTATATGAATCTCTTATAGGCTTTAATCTTGGTACCTCCCTCCACTCCAAAGATGAACCCTGTTCTTTTCAATGTATCCCTGACATTCTGGGTGCTTTCAAGCTCTCTTGAGTTCAGCAACCATTTCTGGTATTGATTTAGATAGTTCAGGGAACTTGTGGGTTGATAGTGTAGGGCTCATAGTTTTGGTAAAGGCTGCACAAATGAACTCATTTTTCACTCTAGATGGGTTGATGTGTTTGGGGCAAGATAATTCAAACTCCTCTTTAAGGGGGGTATGAGACTTTTCTGGGCTAGGCCATTGGGTTACCATGTAACAACTTGCATGGTTCTGATTGGTTTGGAATGGCTTTTAAGCCTGTTTTAAAGCTGTACTGGTCACTGAGGGTTTTTTCTGATCTGGCAATTACCCATATGATGTACAGTTGCCTGTGGGCTCAGATAGCCATTTAATGCTCCCTACCTCTATCTATCTGGGAAGATGGGTGGTAGAGAGTTTGGCAGCTGCTTTTTGATCTAGCCCTGTAATTTCCCCCTGGATTCTTCAGAAAGCTTGCTGATGACCACACATATGGAGCTGCTGGATATTTTCCCTTGTTACTTTATTGGTTGCTGGGGCAGTTGGCAGGATAAGGTTGGGTAGGCTCTGGGCATGCCAAGTGCAATCACAGGTTGTTGTATCATGAGGCGTGTGGGTGGGCAAAACTGCCTCATGCAGCAATTGAGTGTGTCAAGGTGTGAGTCCTTGGGATACATCCTGTCATGTGATGTATACTTGTTAAGTTTATACTTCTGAGAAGTATAATAAACAAAATAAAGGGGAAGATAAGAAGAGAATGATACTTTATTGAATATTAATGTAGGCTAATATATAGTATCATGACAAGCCACATGTTGTCCATGTACTTCATGGAGGTCATGGGGCTTATCTGAGTAATGTTCCTCTTGAGTCACGAGGCTTAATCAAGTTGTGTTCCATTTAGGATCTGGGTTATTTGATCCCCGTAATAGATGGTTGACTGATAGTAGTGCCACAGATTTACTGATTGGTTGGTGAACCATTCAGTGACTCATTTGGTGATCTACTCAGGGCGTTAATTCCCTGAGAGGGAGTAATCAAAGATGTTGTGACATCTCCCCCTGGGGTGCTGGAAGGCGGAGCCTTGGGAATCTTCTTGAGGGTATCTGGTATACGGGCTTGGTACTGATCCAGTTTGGCGTTGGGTACAGGGAGTCTTGAATTTTGTTGGGCTGCTCTTGCCTTACACAAAGAAAGTTGGTCATGATGCATACGTTTTAGTTTGGTTTGAGCTCCAATCCCTTTGATTAGGTAGGTGTTATTGGGCTTCACTTCCATGACAATGCCTGGTCTGTGTAACCCTGGATCTAATTTGTGTTGGTTGTGGTTGACAACCCAGATCTTATCTCCGACTTGGAACCTTTCTTGTTACAATGGGATTGCTTCTCGCTGAACCCTTTGTTGTTCCACCACCTCTTGGTCCTTTCTGGCTTGTAGTACTTTTGGGTCATTGCTGTCTGGTATCTTCTTTGGAAGTGGCAGTTGTGGTCCTGTGGTTGTACTGACAAGTGAGGGTTTCTGACCATAGACAAGTTCATAAGGGCTTTTGCCTGTATTGCAGTTGACTTGTGTTCTGCAGATCATAAGGGCAGTTGGTAGCATGTTGGCCCAGGGTTTTGGATTGTTGGCAGATAACTTACTGAGGGCTTCCACTAGAGAGCTGTTTAGTTGTTCTACGCGTCCATTTGCTTGCAGGTGATATGGGCTGGCTGTTATGTGTTTTATTCCATTTTTGGCAAGATAGATGTTGGTGTCAATAGCTTTGAGTTTAGTGTCTCCATCTGTGATTAAGAGGTCAGGCTTTCCAAACTTAGCTATGATCTCCTTGCCAATGAATTGTCTCACGTCATTGCCTTTGTGCTCTTTTGTGGCTTGTGCTACGGGTCATCTGGTTGCATAGTTGATGGCTGTGATGATGTACTTCTTGCCTTTGCTTTCACCAGGCATAGGTCCCACAATATCTAACAACCATACCTTGAAGGGCTGTGTGATGGATACAGGTACTACTGACTTGGGTGGAGCTTTGGTTTGGGCGTACTTTTCACAGACCTCACATTTTTCCAGTACTTCTCTGATATCATCTAGCATGTTGGGCCACCAGTAGCGGGTCTTGAGATATTCATGCAAGTTTCTGCAACAGGTGTGTCCCAAGTCTCTGTGATAACGGAGGATTGTGTCAATCTTTTGTGTTGACAGAACGTAGGGTACAGTGTCACCATTTAGAAGGATTTGGTGGAGGGTACCATATACGTTTTTGAACAGATGTTTGTTCTTGAGGACTTTCTCTTGTATTTCCATTGTTGTGCCAGGTGTGAACCCTTCTTGGAAATTCCCTATGATTAACATGGGCCAGTCAGGGTTGCCATCAGTGTGGAGGATGTGTTTATTGTATAGCCTTGATAGGGCGTCTACAGTAAGCATCTCTCTGCCTGGATTATATTCAATTTGCATGGGGTATCTCTGTATGAGACTCATCCATTTGGCTTGTCTTCTTGACAGGTGTTGTTGTGTTTTAAAGAATATCAACAACTTGTGGTCATTGAGTACTTTGAACGTCTGGGCTTCTTCTAGATAACATTACCATTTCATGAGGCAGTGTATGATGGCAACCAATTCCTTATTGTGTATAGGATATCTTTGCTTGCCGTCTGATAGCTTTCTGGATTCATATGCCACGGGGAGGAAGTCTTTCTGGGCCGTTTAGATACAGAGGACTCCTCCTATGTCATAATCAGAGGTGTTGCTTTCTAGCTCATAGATACCCTCGCAGTTTGGGTATTGCAGGATGGGGGCAGTAACCATGCTCTCTTTCAGCTGGCAGAAATGTTGATCTCATAAAGGTGTCCAGACAAACTTGGTTGTTTTCCCGGTGATGGCTGATAAGGGAGCTGTTAGGGCGCCCCAGTCAGGGATGAACCTGCGTACATAGGCTACCATTCCAAGGAAAGTGCAGAGTTTATTCTTGTTCCTTGGGGCTGGCATCTCTGTTATAGCACATATTTTTTCTGGATTGGGCTTGATACCGTCCTTGCTGCTGATATGGCCAAGGAAGGGGAGTTCAGTCGAGAAGAACTCACATTTGGACGGTTTGGCAATTAGTTGGTTTTCTTGCAGGGTACGGAGGACTGCGCAGACGTCTTCCCAGTGTTGTTGTAGGTTGAGACTATAGATGATGATATCTTTCAGGTAGATGATTGCTTTTTCCCATGTGTTCCTTGAATACTTTGTTCATGAAGGTTACAAAGGTACTGGGAGCGTTTTTCATGCCAAAATTGAG
The DNA here is from genome assembly GCA_014839935.2 of Entomophthora muscae. Taxonomy (NCBI): domain Eukaryota; kingdom Fungi; phylum Entomophthoromycota; class Entomophthoromycetes; order Entomophthorales; family Entomophthoraceae; genus Entomophthora; species Entomophthora muscae. The sequence continues at coordinate 108,306 of QTSX02007210.1, forward strand.
GACAACACATTTAAAGGATCCATATTTAGTCCAAAATGCGATCTTTGGAATGTCTTCAGGTTTCACGCAAATTTGGTGATATCCTGCTGTCAAATTAATTTTTGTGAAGATTTAGGACCCCCCAGGGCATCAAAAAGGTCATCAATTAGGGGCAGTGGATACATGTTCTTTATTGTGTGTCAGGAACTCTTTTCACTGACTACCTGTCAAATATAACTGAAGGATTGGAATCTATTAGCACACAGGCACAAAACAACAATATCTTTAGTTCTATTCTTCCTCCCAAACTGGTTGAGAACAAAACTCAACCCTGGGTCTCTAAATATAAAGAAAATGTTAGCTTGAAGACAGCCAACTCCTTTGATTTACCTTTTTATGATTGGCCTATTCAATTCAATTTCAAAGTCAAAAATCAATCTGAAAGCAAAAAGGTTAATGATAGAACTACTAAGGTCACTTACCGCTCTCTCCTTGATTGGCTGAATCCTGTCACCTGCTCAATCAATAACCCGCTCTCTATGGTTAAGGGCAAGGCTCTGCATATTAAGTTATTAGATCTTCTGATCATTAACTGCTTAGTTATCATTAATTTAGTGGCTTCTATGTGGCTGATCTTACTCAAACAAATTTTGACTATAAGATTAAGTTATAAGGTATTCCCAATCAAACCAGGTATGCCATAAATTATAACCTTCATGTAAATCCCCTCATCTCCCAAGAAACTCCCCTCATATCCTTCAGCCTTGGTTTTAAGCCTATTTAAAGGCCCAACTTTTATTCATTTGAATTGTTCCAACAATAAAGATTTATCCTACACCTTGTTACTCCTTCTTTTCTGATAAACAAATTTTTGAAGCCATGAGAGGAATTCTATTCCTATCCTGGTTTCTAGCTTACTTCTTGCCAGTGGTATTGGCATTGGAAAACCCAACACCTACAACTGACTGGTACAACTCCTCTCCAGATGATGCCCACCAAAAGGAATCCCTTGCCAATAGATGGTTCAAATACCCTTCTGGACATTAGAGACGCAAGTTCCAATATGGTTGTTTGTTTACTACACCTCCTGCTGAACCTACCCTGGTTAGACCTTATGCCTCCTTTTACCTCTTGATGTATTTGGTGGGTTACTATCTACTTGGTTGTTTCAGTTCTATGTTTGGAAGATTTTCTTACCTAGGGCACCTTGGATATCTTGCAATGGTCACAGTTCCTATTAGCTTGGTAATTGCAGGTTTGAATGTGGGGGCTTTGGCCCATCAGCTAGGGAGCTTATTCCCTGCCAAGTGGGTCCCTGACATTGTGACCTTGTTGAGGTCCCTGTATTCTGTGACTAGGTGGAGGCCTCCATCTTTCTTTGCCACAAAGAAGACAGCGGCACCAAAGGGTGACTTTGAAGGTCTGATGAGGCCTTTCTCGAGTGTTTTGTCAAGATAAGCTTTCAGAGCGTCATCTTCTTGTGGTGTGAGGTGGTAGATGGGTTGCGCCTTAGGCACACTACCTTTTAGGTTGATCTCATGTTGTATACCCCAATCAGGGGGCAGCCCGGGTAGTGATTCTTGGAATACGGAGGGAAACTCATTGACTAGCTGGTCTCTGATTGGGTTCTGTTCATATTGAATTTCTATGTTTTTGAAGTGGATGACTTCATATGTACATGTGCTCCAATTGATTTTACTGATGTCAGTTTCTTTCTCTGTTTCCATGATCTTCACAAATATGTGGTCCCTCATGAGGGTGTCAAGATGTGTTGGGTACATATGATGGTGGACTTCTCCTTGCTGGATAGTGAGGGTGGCACTATCCCAGTCAATGTGAGGCTTTGTCTTACGCATCTAATCTAATCCAAGTATGATATTGTATTTGGGGATTGGAATGATGAGGCTGCCAATTGTCGTTTGGACATCTCCAATTTGGTCCTGGAAAGGTCTGGTCTCGTGGGTAACTGGTGTGCTGCAGTTGTCCTCCATGATGACTCTCTTGATGTTACTTCAAATGGTAGGTAACTTCATGAGGTCTTCAAAACTCTTGTTAATGAGAAATTGATTGGCTCCAGTGTCAAATAGTGCTGTGCCCTGGTATCTGCAAAAACAGAAAGGATAGGTAAGGAGTTTATTTCCAGATTGGGCAGCAAACAGTAGAGGGCTGCTGGAGGGAACCTGGATCATGGTGATTGAGTCCACGTCCTGTTCTCTGTACAAGTCATGTGAAGAGGGGGAGGACGGCTTGCCTAAGCACTCCCCTGAGCTTTTCCCTCCTTGTTGGTATTTTCAGTGCTAGCCTGGTTGGCTTGTGCAGTGTGATTCCTGTTTCAAGAATGGGTACTGTTGGCTCAGTTGTTTTGCTTATTGGGGCGAGGCTCTCTCTTAACTGTGGGGTTTTCCTTGCATTTGTTGGAGGCGTGTAGATTGTCAGACTTCTGAGCTGCACGTTTTCCCTCCAGGAATACGTCCTCGAGGTTCTTGCAGCGGGTCATGTTGAACTGATGTCTAATGTGTGTGGGAAGGCCATTGTAGAAGTCTAGGTGTGGTCCAGGTTCATCAAAGTTGATGGTGCTGGGTGCACGGTCACATAGTCCTTCATATGCTGCAATGTATTCTTTGATGGTTCCTGTCATTTTGAAGGTTCAAAGTTTGGTCATAATCACCACGTCTGAGTCCTTCATGGAGAACTTTTCAAGTAATGCGGCTTTGAATATTTCCCAGTTTTCCTTCTGGTCAGGATGTTGGGCTAGCCATTTGGTAACAAAACGTGAAGCAGTCCCTGTGACGCAGAGGGCAATTTCGCTAACCCAGAGACTTTGGGGGTACTCCACTTGTTCGAACTTTCTCTCAGGGATGTTGATCCAAAGAGAGGCGTTCTCATGGCGTAGTCCTGAGAAGGTGCCAATTTCAGCAGTGCATAAGCGCTGAAACACGATATTGGGTATCTCAGGTTGCGTAGGCGCTGTTGTGGTTGGCGTGGTAGGGAACAGTCTGCAGGTTTTGAGAGTGTTGTACTGGTCAATTAGTACAAGGAGATTATCATAGATGACAAGTCCTGGGGGGCGTCTTGTCCTACTTCATAATCTCTCCAACTGTTAGGGAGTGACATTGTTTGGGTTCTTTTCTTGGGAGGAATTTTTCCTTTGAGTTGGGTAGGTATGGATAACCTACCTGTGCTACCACTGTCGAGTTTATACTTCTGAGAAGTATAATAAACAAAATAAAGGGGAAGATTAAGAGAATGATACTTTATTGAATATGAATGTAGGCAAATATATAGTATCATGACAAGCCACATGTCGTCCATGTATGTCATGGAGGTCATGGGGCTTATCTGAGTAATGTTTCTCTTGAGTCACATGGCTTAATCAAGTTGTGTTCCATTTAGGACCTGGATTGAGTGATCCCTGTCATAGATGATTAACTGATAATGGTGCCACCGGTTTATTGACTGGGTGGTGAACCACTCAGTGAGCCGCTTGGTGATTTACTCGGGGCATTAATTCCCCGAGAGGGAGTAATTGAAGATGTTGCAACATACTCAATAACTCTTTTTGGGGGTAAAACAAAAACTTGAAACTTGTATCATGATGCATTGGTTGTATGATATTATCTTGTTGACTCTTAGTTGCTGAGCCAAATGCCGATATAGAGTTATGTAAAGTCAGCTGGCCAATACCATTTTTTAGTATACGACGACTTAGTATGTTGCTGTTACTTGGGAGAAGTATGTGTTAGGGGTGTTGGCACCAGGTCTTCCTTCTGGGCGTGGGTTGAATTTTGTCATCCCCAGGCTGATCCCCCCTTTGAACTGATATATGCGTTGAGAAAGGACCGATTTTAGCAAAGTTGAACCAGATATACTTTGCTGGATTTTAAGGAGGGTTTATAGCTAGTGTCAACCGTGAAAGTGGATTGGTCCTGGCAATAGGTTAGAGCTAGGTTCGAAAATTGATCTAGAATATGGTTTCAACATTGTAGGCAAGAGATCAATGTGTTGTGCTAAAATTAGATGGTTCCTTGATTTGTTACAAGCTACAATATATATATCGGTAGCTCACAACCATTTTGCCGGCTGCTATGTTAAAATCAAATTGGGGGGTTTTAGCCGCTGATTAAACTACATGCTTTATATTTAAATAGCCATCAAAACCCCTGGCAGCAGATCTATAGACATTTAACAGTTTATTCCATCAAGTCTAAAGCTTTTCTATAATCAGCCTTAAACTAATAGTAAATCAAGTATTTGGTTATTTTAAAGTAATTGATTGCAGGCGGATCCAATTACAAAAATAGGATGTAGAAATAAATGAGATAGTCAATGTGATCATATGCTATATTCCTATGTAAATATATCGACAGTGGACCTCAAGCCACACATACACTTAAGCCTTTGCATTTTCCATTGCTACCACCAGCTTCTCGAAATCGTTCTTCAATGTCCTGGCAAACGTTGCAAGCTTCTCTTGGCTATCCAAGACCTCAATCATTTCGGTGTAGGGATTGTAACGAACATGGAATGGCCGGCTAAGGCGACCAGCAAAGTCTCTGGATTCCGAGTTGGCAAAGGAAAATATAAGTTGGTTTACCTCACTTTCTCTTTGGCATCGTGAAAGCTCTCTGCGACGTAATAAATCTAAATTAAGTTAGGTATCGGCTATTTAGCTTACGGGCTGATATTCAGTGATGGGGTACTTAGTCAGAGCAGCCATGCTGGGGTCAAAGGGCCTCTTTTCAGGCTTGTCGCTTAAAGCGTGCTAAAATATTGGTTTCGGGTATCGATTGGCTTCTTACCTCGATCTCTCCAAATGATGATAAGACGCCAGCGCCATAAGCCTTAATTTCGTCCCCCTGCTTGCACAAGCCGAATTCAACAGTAAACCAATAGATCTTTTGGATTCAGCTTCAACACTCTAATATAATTACCGTTGCTAGCTTTTCAATATCGTCGTCACTGGCACCTAAAGAAGCCAGTCCAATTTCCTGATTGTTTAAAAAATATGATGTGTTTATTTACCTGAGAAAAGTCTGCGAAATCAGGGTTGGCGAAAAGAGGGACATGTCCAAGGAGCTCATGGCATACGTCCCTACAAAAAATTTAGAATAGCTATCTCACAAAAAAATTACGGCTCTGGGGTGTAGAGAGGCTTGGAATGGTGTCTAATGTATTGAGTAGAGTGGAATACCCTAAAAGCCAAGCCATTTAAGAAATCTCTCGACGTAAGTAACCCCATGACGGGCTTGAGCGAGAATCCAGTGCATTCTAGCCCGTTTAATTAAATATATATTATCCAAGAATACCTTTCAAAAACTTTGATATATCTTCAAGTTGAGGAATATTATTTTCACTGTAGCCACAGTTCTTCTCGAGTAGGGGGAAGACATGAAGGTGTTCTCGGCAAGCGTGCAGCTCAAAAAGTGCCCTTAATTGCCTATATACCTCTCCCCTGATTCGTTAGCTCATGTAAAAAGCAAAACATACCAAGTGGCTATCTCCTGTTCGGTATACTTGATACTTGGAATAGGCTGGCCGCTAACAAGTTATTCGACAAAGAGCCCGTCAATAAATTACCTTCGATAAGTCTTGGCTATCTGAGTTATTTCGGAGCGTCTTTTTCTGTAGATTAGGTCTTTTGCTCCAGGGTGGTCTGAAGCTATTCAAAGTTAGTCGAATACAAATCATGCATTACAAAGCTCTTCGCCCATCTCTAGAACTTTCTCAGCAAAAGAATCCAAGTCAGACTTTTTACGAGGGAACCAGGGGATAGATTTCATGGGTGCTGTTGGGTTAGAGTTGAACATTTTCTTCGCTTACACTTGTCAGGAGATGTTTGGATCAGCCGGATCGAATTAACTTTAGACTTCAGTGACTCTACAGCACTGATGACGTGCTTGTTGTCTTGACTGCTAAGGTCGACAAAGAAATCGTAAGCTTTGCTATCGTCTTTACTGGGGCGGGACTCGATTCGAGTCATGGAGATCCCAAGCTCTTTAAGGATGACAAGGCACTCATCGAGGGCTCCAACGCGATCTGAAATCGAGAAGATAATCGATGCACGATGAGGCTGGTGGGCTGGATCAGTTTTCTCTACCATTGAACTAAGTGCTTTGAAATAAACTGAGCTGGTGATAATTCTGGATGAGCCAAGCCTTTGTCAACTATATTTATATTGAGTAGGCGGCCTGTGCAGCCAAGCCGGCATTTTGATGGGGAATACCGGCAGTTTAGACATGTGAAACTCAACCCAGTAATTAGTGGTCAGTCTGTATCAGTTGCAGCCAACCAAATTATAAGTGGTAGATTGGCTAGTCACAGCATAGGTGGCTTGTGATGGCCGATTACAAAGATCATCTTATGTAAGTCATTTTTTGGCTCTGCTGGATCACATCTGTGGGGCGTAGATTGATAATTTATTATGCCTTGATTTAATAAATTATTTCCATCCGAGATAGACTTTACATTAGCAGATCTATTAAGATGACTTGACAAATAAGTTTTTTGTAACATACTTTTTCTAACTTCTGAAAACATCAAGGATACATCAATCCGTTATTTTATTGAGGGGTACATACCATTCTAAATGGCTATGAAGAAGTAAGGTGATATCAAATGATAAATGCCTGAAGTCGATAAACCACATGTTTTAGCCTGTGAATATTGACTTTAAACATGTAATTAAGGTTGGGAAGGCAATTCCCTTTAAAATCGAAAGAAACTATTACAAGCGTGAATCTCGACTGTTAATATATGATTTCCCGGCCCTGCAACGATAAATGATTTATCAAATATTAAACCCTTCTTTGGTGCGATTCGGCTCAACCGATTTATTTAAGCAACCTCCTTCACAAATCGAAATATCCCTGGCTCAGGACCAAATCACTCGGGACTTTCAAAGAACCCCCGGTTGCTTGGATTGGTGGAATTCGCTCAGTTTCCCTATCGCAGCTGATCGCTGTGAAGCGTAGCTGAAATGCGATCCCTTCCAACCATCGACCACGTGGTAAAAATATTTGCACCATAATAGCCACTGCAATGTTAAACTGTAAACCGTGCTGGTCCCAGCTGATCGAGCAGCAGTCATGTCTAGGGTAGGGACGGGAACAGCAATTGTGTAAACACAGTGCTATAAAACTGTTTTTTGGATGTTTTGGATTGGGTCACAAAACAATACATGTGATTTTGTATCACAACTTTTGGAGTAGATCACAATTTGTGACTCACTCCATTGTGTAGATCACAAAATATAAAGGGAAGGCAGTTTTCAAATATGAAACAGATGGTTTCATCTTGTGAAGGTATTGTAGTGAACAACAGATATTGAATATCCAACAAATATAAAAAGGGGGTACAAGGGCAAACCACAGCAGGAGACAGCAGCACCTGCCTCTGCGGATCAGTTATAAAAGGCACTAAAAATATAGTAAAAGAGATAAAGATGGTTTAATGAGAGTCAAGGAAGTGAGAATATAAGCCAGCTACCCAAATTTGATTTGAGCTGACTGGAATGGATTCTAAATATTTGTAGCCCATTAGAATTCACTACAACATCCCTTCACTTAAATAAGGACATCAACTTGGTTGGACAATGACTACCAGGAAACCTAGGGCAAAGTGCAACTATGCATGAAGACCACTTGAGCACAAGATAACCAAAACATCAAGTGACCTGACAGTCAGGATCTGATCAAAGCAAACACATTCAACACATCACAAAATCACCAATTCACAAACAAACAGCAGAGTGAAACCAGACTGTCAGTAACTTAAAAGTAGAACCAGGGAGTAGCAAAAGAAGCAGCAGGCAAGGAGCACAACACATAAATAAACTGTCATGGCTGAGCATGGTATCAGGCCTATCTACAAACAGAGACAAAGGGCAATCCTCAACATATAGTTTACAGCAGAGGCCCAGGGTTGCTAAGCACCCATATGGGGAATCACTTATTCAGCGAACCCCAAAAGAATGATATAGGGGAACCCAAACTTACTGTAATTGTATGAGGGATAGATAGAATCCTCAATAGGCTTGCTCATCTGGTTGACAGGCTGACCAGTACAGAGGAAACTTTGGCGCAAGGGAGGGAGGCAGGCAGGGCCTATGATTTGATCAAAAGCCATGGCAGGAGGAGGAGAGACCAGTTCTGTCTGGGCAAGGGCAAGTGTATCTTGCCTGGTGCTTCTTTAGACCATTCAGGTTTGGGGTTCTTCTCTTCAGGTGTCAGGAACCCATCCGCTTGGAAACATACCACCCAAAAGGTGTATGGCCATGGATGGATTCAACCCTGTGATTAGAGAACCAATTGGAACAGAGACCATCCCCATATGGAACAATTCTCCAATAAGACAGTATTGATCCAAAAGGGGATTGAACCTTCCCAACATGAAGTAAGCTCCAAGATAACTTAGAAGAAAAACAGAAGCCAAGGGATGAAATAAGGAAGGAGTGAGCAGACTGGCCCCCATGACCTGTGGTTCTTCTGTGATGGGGGGATTCTTTGACAATGGAGTGGCAGTGTACCATACGCCTGGTACCACTCAGCGCCACAACTTGTCCAGGTAATTAAGAGGAGATGAACCAGAATCTACTCTGGTTCCAAAAGATATGCTTGCAGTAAGGGACTGGACAAGGAGCAACCAAACCAACCATTTATACCCAAAGGGTCCCCATTGGGATGACTTGGGTAGCATCATGGTGTTTGATTTCAGGACTGGAGAGCAGGCAAAATAATAAATCAAGTAGGTAAGAAAATTGACTTTATTAACTGAACAATCAAACACCCTGAAAAATGGAGCCTTTTTATAGACTGTCAAGTGCTGTTTAAATGGTAGTTTTCAAGGGGAATTGGAGAATATTGGGGAAATTTAGGGAGGAAAACTTGGCAGGGGGAGCTTTGACTTAAATTTAAAAAAAAGATTATTTCAAAAAATAACTGGCCCCTGCTGAGGCTTCTCCAAACAGATGGGTGTCATTTACCCCAGCTGTTGGAGAAGCAACAGCTTGGGGAGCTTCTGGTGTGCAACTGCAACACCAGAAGAGGATAAACAATTATTTACTTGATTAAAACCAAGTACAGAGCTTAATGTTTTCTTAACGTTATCATTGTTTGAAGTGAAATCAATTTCAAATGCTCCTGGCCCCGTCACATCATCTGATTGGCTACAGGTAGTCATCTTGTGTATCAGCAAAGGTAAGTTCAAATTAAAAATTCTAATGTTGTCTAGGTGATCCAACGACAAGCAAGAAGACCCAGGTTTGGTCCCCGTACTCACAGGAAAGATGGGCACCAGACTGGATATTATATCTTCAAAAGGTAATATAGAACAAATACTTCCTTCTAATAAACCATTTCTAGGAACTGGAGGGAAATCCAAATCAGGAGAAGAGTTACCAGATCCTGGAATTCTCAGGATTTCCTTGTTGTTGTCAGGAGAAATGAAAAATGCATTCCTGACAGCAGGAGAAGAACAGTGAGGTCAAAGTGGTAAAAGTATAATAAAGTCCTGCAACTTTCCAATGTTCAAATGACATAAACTGCAATTTTTTATTAGGTAAAGATTTCAACAAGGGAAGAGTTGCCAGTGTTCTCAACTATATCCTGCTAGAAAACTGCAATTGTACTTACTGTCAACTAATTATTGGCTGTTGAAGGGTTATTCTCAAGCTGGGTCCCATTGGCAGGCCCTGACTAGTCAGTTAAGAGGATCAATGCACTATTTTTGTCCTGAGGAAGCTGACAAGGGGTTTTGGGGTCATTTGGCAACCCAAGTCCCAATTTCTTAGTTAAAGAGAGTGTGGCCAATTAAAAACCTTTTTGATAGGCGTTAGAAAGGTTTCCAATTGTCCCCAGGTTTGGCTCTCACTGGGGTTTGGTTCCCCACTTAGCATCAAAGCTCTTTTTTGGTCAATCAATGCGGTCAGCAACACAATTAATTGGTTGCGTGATTGCTCAATTGCAGGCAACAAACCTATGTAATATAGGGATTTTCCTGGTCCATTCTGGGCCCTGACATCATCCCCCACTATATTTGAGCTCTTACAGCTCAACTCTGGATGCTTGTGTCAGGAATCCATCCTGTAGTAGGTTCCTGAGAACTTGTGGGTGGACGGCCCATAGGCCCAGAAGGAAGAAACACCACAAGGTGAGGGCTAACTTTACACAGTAGGATAATGATTTCCTGAGGATGGCCCAGGGTCCGCTGGAGGGCACCATAAAATTGATTTAGCGTGTGAGAGTGATGTACATGACTCCAAATATCTGGATGGAGGTGGACTCACTAGTAGCAACAGGTTCTTGTAGGCAGTTGAGCCGCAGGGTCAGGGGGGTCATTGGTACCAAATAGGCAGACAGGCAGGTAATTATATTTTTTGGGAAATAGTAAAGGCTGTTTGGTGATCCAAGTTCCTTCACAACCAATGAGCTTTTTTTTTCTAGTAAGGGCTTCTGGGCTGTAAATTAGGATCTCCTCTAAGGCAAACTCCAAATAGGCTGGGTTTGGAAGATACTCTGTAAAATGGACCAGGCCATAGAGAACTCCTGGAAGACAGAATAATTTGGGTGGTTGGTCTGCGTTTTCCTGGGCTTGCTGAGAAGTGGGGACAATCCTGGGAAGATCAAATTGAAAATGATAAAGTGCTAAAAGGAGGTAGGGTAAATCCTGCGTGAACCAAAGGTTCATAACACTTTGTTTTAAGGATGGCAATGAGCATCTTTATTAACCGCTTGAGTCGCTTGGGAAGCTTTTTACTATGTTTTTACTTAGAAAAACTTACCTATTTTTGAGTCTGATGCAGGCTGATGGCAAGCCTGATTGTGCCTATTGGGTGGTCTGGTTTGTATGGCTGATACTGCCACAGGAGGGGTTGTTGGACACTTTGAAGTGTCTCGTGGCATCCCTACCTGCGGCAGTGTCAATAGAAGTAAAGAACATAAGAGGCAGATGTAAATTAATCTGGTTTGACTAAGGGGTAAGACATTCAAAAATGAACATAAAAACTTACTGTAATGATTGGAAAGCAGATGCAATCATCCAATCTGATTGGCTACTCTAAAGCTTATATGATAAGATTAGATGAACTAAGCCAAGGTACACCTTATAAATCACCAACTAACTTTTTCACTTTAAATTCTATAGATTCACTTCATAACAAAGGTAAGCTTTGAAGTATATACATAATACTAACTGTTTTAAGCATAGTGGATCAAGTATATCAAGGTAAGCATATTTTTTTAAAATTCAAAGCTAACTTTGCTTTATAAAGGTAATAATTTTAAAAAAAACTAATTCAATTAAAAATCAAATCAAGGCTTAATTTCAGGTAACCTTTTTAAATAAACTACTAATCTTCTTCAAATCTTATAGATGGACTTGGTCCACAGCAGATATTGGGGTGGATAAGTCATTTTAAAAGATCAAAATTACTAACATAAATTTTTAAAAACCAGATCTTTGCCCTGAATTAGATTAAGGTTTGGTAAGCAATGTTTTGATTATTAAAACCTTTTAAAATAAAGCTGCATTTGAACAGGTAATCATTTCTAATAAACTACTAACCTTCAATACTTTTAGATAGACTTAGTCTACAGCAGATCTTGGGTTTGGTAAGTTTTGTTTTCACTAATTTCCAACCTAGATTTAAAAAGCCAGTTTTTTCCCTGAAGCCAATCTTGGGCTGGGTAAGTCATTTTTTCTGATTACCAACCTTTTTTTAGAAAACACATTTTTACCAGCATCAGTTCTTGAATTAAGTAAGTCATCTTTTCCAAAATACTAACCTTAATTTCAAGCCCAAGATTTCTGCCTACAGCAGATCCTGGGTTGGGTAAGTTTTTTTTAGAGTAAACAGATATTTTGCCAAAAAACTGTTTGTATAATTTAGTTTTTTGATAAACTAGCTCTTTTTTACCCAAATTCAACCTTTTACTATAAAGGTAATCTTATTGACTTCATTGCTTTAAACTTTTATTAGCTATATCTTTGAATGTTAAGTTTTAACTTATTTTCACATGATTAATAAAAGTTAAAAAGTATATTTTAAAGCTACTTAGTTTTAAGTTCTCTACTAAGAAAAAATAATTTGCTTAAAAACTTTTAATTAATCTTCATGGTTTGATGGTTATAGTCAAGTTTTGGCTGATTGTGATAAAAAAGTGTCCTGTCTCTCCTTAAAATCTTTTTCACCCAAATAGAACATTTATAATAATTTTTATTTCCCTCCCATCTTTAAAACTGCAGCAACACATAAACTACTTTAATATATCATATATAGCAGCTACTATAGATTTTCACCTTCTTCTGCTCATAAAATTAGAGAGTTCCTATTTTAAAAGCCCACTATATTTAATTAATTTCCTGAGATAATAAAAATCTATTAGAAATTCATATATAATCAATTTTAGACCATATTACAGTAGTTTCATTTTATAATGTTTTCTACTATAATCAAAAGCAAGATAACTTACCAGAGGGTACCAACCCACAAAAATAAAATAAAATCAAATGCTTTGAAGCTGAAATAACATCACATTAGATAACTAAAAGGATCTAAAAAATCAGACACTATCTTATCAAAAATAGGAAGTACTGATATCAAAAATCAGAGTACCACATAGAATTAACATATATTTAAAAAGAATTGATATTGATATGTTAATAAATAAAATATGTGGTCACCAACAAATGAAGACTGTATCTTAGTAAAAAAGTGTGCTGCAAAAAGAATATAGTAAGCCTATAAACTACAAAATAATGGTTCAGGAACCAAAGAGATTTCTAATCATGTACTTGATCTTTATTAACATGGGTATTGTAATGCCCAGTGTAATTCAAAATATATACTAAAAATAAAGAATTTAAAAGAGCTGCAGTTTCACTATGTGGATAAAAATATAGTACTTTTCAGAGCTGTTGAGGTAGACAACCTAAACTAAGTGCTGAGCGCACAGAAACCATGCACAAAAAAATCTTAAGGGCACTAGCGTTATTGTTAACATGTATAAATTATTGATTTTTTATGTGAGAAAACTTGGTGTTCTATGTTTGAGTTTGTCTGTGTATCTCAACAGCTCTTAAAAGTATTATAATTAATCTCCAGTCTCTCAAATGTCAAAATAAAATACATAATAAAAGGTAAAAACCTCTAATAAAGCCTTGATAATAGTATAATAGAGTATTTACAAAGCATATACATTTATTTCTCTAATAAAATATGCACAAATACTAAAATATCACTTTTATTACAAAAACTATTACCTTTAAATATCATTAAATAATCTTTTAACAGCCAGAATAGTAAATAAGATTTAAAAAGACATACTGAACTACAAAAAAGATTTTCTGCTAGGGAAGAAGAAAAATATAACAGCGTGAAGCTATGAATAATAGGGCTGAGTTAGCATAGCTTTTTTCTTTTGGTAGCCTGCTCACTGCTCAACTTTATATAATCATTGATTTCTTGTACCTTCATTGACAAATCTAAATAATTGTTACCAAGAAACCATAAGGAGGCTGCATCTTTAAGCAGGTTTTTACTAGGTATGAGACCAGGAATGCATACTAGCAGGCTGCCATCACCTCTGGGGTTCATTAAAAAAATTTATGATAAAGATCATTAAAAAGCTAAAAAATTTGAAGTCCAAAAAATATATACTTCACACCCCTCTTTGATCATAGTTTTTACCAGCTATAACTGGAAGCACATACCAGCAGGCTGCTGTAAAAAAGTGAAGCTGAGCGTAGGACAGCTTCACTCTTTTGGCAGCCTTCCTGCACATCATTCCTTTTATCAACAGAGTATAAGATAAAGATTTTAGAAGGCCACTGATTTAAAAAACATAAAAGAATTGCATCTAGGATACCTAGATGCGTACCCAGGCGGGATGCTGTAAAAGGGCAAAGCGGGCAAAGGTCAGCTTTGTTCTTTTGGCATCCTGCCCGCCACACCACGCTTGTCTTTCTATCATCTCCTGGGTAAAAGTATGCTCATCAAAACTGTGAAAACTTTTGCAAATTCTTGTGGGATGGGTGGTAGCATTTACCAAGGTTTGGAAATCATTGGTGTCATTCAATGTAGAAAATTCATCATTGGCTGGGCTGGGAAGGGAATCTCAATTTACTTCTTTGAGACATGGGATTTCTCATCATTTGGCAGCCCTTATTATTGGGGAAATTTCTGCAGTACTTCATTGGTGGTGGCCCAAGTTATTACAGGGGTCTTGCTTGGGTTAGCGCTCCTATTGGCTAGGCTAAGATGATCCCTCAGAGGTCAGGGTTCAATCATAGATGGTGCTACACTGGTGGGTTTTGGAGGCTTCTCTGAAGTCAAATCTATTTCTGATTCAAGCCCAAAAAATGCGGGTAGCTGGGCTGGCAGCCCACAGGGTCCTGGGGTTTGAATCTCAAAATTGGGATTTTCCTTGCTGATTGATAGCAGAAATTTGTCACTTGTGGCAGCCTGGTCTTGTACGTTGTCAGGAGGGCACTAGAATTGGCAAGGTTATCTTCAGGTTCTCAGGTACTCTCTTTGGGTGGGCAGCCTTTCCATTTGATCAAGTAGTGTGGTTGGCAACAGCGCCCATGTTGACACTTTGTCAACATGGTCACTGTCAACTCAAAACTCTAAATCTCCTATGTTTTTTGGTAGTTGTGCTAGCTTAATTCTTTTTTTAAAGCGTTCAGGGGTGCAAACCCAGAAATCACAACAAAATTGTGGCCATTTTGACACAGTTTAATATTAAGCTTAATAAAAAACTTGATTTGACCAAATTTTTTCTTTGCGTTTACTAATAAAAATAAGTTTATTTTTTCATTTGTTTTCACAACGTAAAAGTGTCAATGTCAACACTTTTTAAGCTGAACTTATTTTTAATAATGAAACTGAAACATATACAAAAAAGAAATTAAGTGTGCATTTAAAAATATTTTTTTATTAAATTATTATATTGAAAAAGACATTGTGCATACAGTTGATTGTTGAAATGTTCATCTTATAAATATATATGTGGCACTTATTCCGGCTTTAATAAATTAAGTGGATTGGTGGCTAACAGCAATCCAATAATTTAAGCGTGAGTTACTATGTAAGTTACTATAGAATTTATTATTAAAAATAATGTTGACACTCAGAAATGTCATTTATTTGCTTGTGATCATCTGCCGGGGTGGAGTTAAGCAAATTAGAGTGGCACAATTAAGCTTAAATTAATATGCCACCTCTTATAAAGAATGTCGTAAGTGACATTGTCAACACTTTACCCTTTTTAATACTGAAGATAACTTTCTTAACAACTTCACATATACACAATGGTAAAATATCATATTACCACTACCCAAAAATAATTTTTAATAAAGGAATAACAAAATTTGATATTTTTTTAACTTATTTTCATATGTGTTTTTAAAAAAGTTTATATGTGAACAAAAATACACAGAAAACGGTTAATTTTTACTAGCCTGCGTAAATTTAATTAAGCGTACTAAGTTTTTTCATAGTAAATTTTCAAAAAAATTGTTGACAGTAAGAATGTTGTCAAAAATAATGTCTACAATTTTTGTAATTGACAGTAAGAATTCAGCTTTTTTTATTAATCATCACTCATAATGTTGACGCTTTTCAGTTCTCACGTATAAAACTTTATGTTTTACATAATAAAAACTTCTCATTTTCTGATATGTTGTATTTTTAACTTTTCTCTTCCATATTTTC
>QTSX02007210.1:124003-273193 GCA_014839935.2 Entomophthora muscae
TATCTAAATATAATAATTTTGAATATTTCTCTTAATTTTTACTTTTTATTAAAACTATAATAAATTAAAAACTATACAAGTATTTTTTAACTTTTAAATGCCAAGAGAAGCCTTCTAAGATTTACTTTTTATATATTATGCTTTTTAAGTTGTTTTGTTTGTTTTTTTACATACATTGCTTTATTTTAAACCATTTTACTTATTATTTTAGGACAAGAACACTTCCAAATAGCCCAAAGGAACCAAGCGTCCTTTAAACCCAACCAAACCCACCAAGAAAAAGCCTATCTCATCAAAGAAGGCCACTCCCAAACCATTCCCAAAGCCCTCACCAAAGCCTTCCACTGAGCCCTCTCCTTAAAAGGGCCCTTCTCACTCCACTTGGGAAAAGGAATCTGATGGTTCTCTTACAGACCACAGTTTCTACAACTCAGCTTCTGACGAGGAGCCAACCAAGAAGTGGCGGCAAGGCAAAAAGACCTCACCCAAGGATAAGTCTCCTGCACATAAGGAGCACCACAATAAGCCCCCTTATGCTTACCCCATCACCAAACTCCCCCCTTCAAGCTCATCTGGGGATGATACAAAGCCCTGCCCCAATTACTTCCCTGGCTTCTGCCATGCTCCTGCTGGCCCCTGGGACCCTCTGTTGGCCCACAACATCTGCAATGTCAGTGGGAAGTTTAAGGTTCCTTCCACCCTACCCAAGTTTTTCCCATCATGAGTGTCAAAGATGGGCCTGCCATGGTGGCCAACGGGTATATCTTCAGCTGCAATAATGCCAACCAGGGCTTCAAGAGCCGGCACTATACCTGCGAGGACCACTCCTGCCCAGTGCGGCTCAATACTGAGCCCTGGGACCTGGTACAGACAATCAAGGGTGAGCATACCTGCATCATGCCAAACACAACCATTGCCTGCCTTCTCAAATGGTATCTGGTACAGGTCATGCCCACATCAAAGGACCTTTCCCTGACCCAGCTGTCTGTGCTTGCATGTAAGCACCTGTCCCCTACCAACCTCAAGAGGGTCCCAACCCACACCCAGTTGGTCAAGTTTGTGAGTGATAGGCGCCAAGCCTCAAACCCCCTGTCCAAGAGTGCCACCACCATTGAAGACCTGGTCCTCTCTGATGCCCTCAAGAAAACTGAGGACAGAGAGATGTTCCTGCTCCATGACAATGGGCAGGAAGTGAAGGCTAGGATTATAGCCTACGCCACAACCCAAAACCTGGAGCAGCTGAATACTGCTACCACCTGGCTGTGCAACGGCACTTTTGCAATCTGCCCAACCATCTTAAGCAGCTTTGGGTCCTGCATGGGCAGTTTGATGACCAAGTCATTCCCCTTGTTTTCTTTCTCCATCCTGGTGCCAAGACTGAAGTCTACACCAGATCCTTCAAGATTGTCCGTGATGCTTTGTGCTCCCTTCCCACCAACCAGTTCCCCCCTTCCACTCATGCCACAAGGGCAAATCCCTCCTCCGCTGAGGAGGATGAGTCAACCCTAGCCGCAGAGCAGCTAGCTCATGCGCGCTCACTTGGGCCAAAGGTAATCATTATGGACTTCAAGCAAGCTCAGTTAAGAGCCTTTAAGCCACCTTCAATGAAGAAGTACAGGGCTGCTTCTTCCATTTTAGGCAGGCCCTCATCAAGAATCTCAAGAGCAGGAAGGAGCTTTTTGAGAAGTATCTTAATGATGGTAAGGGGAAGTGCCGCTTTGCCATCACCCAGTTTTCTGCCTTGGCTTTTGTGCGCCCAGAGCATACTGGGATTGGCTTTGAGGCCCTCCTGGAGGACGCTTACATCAAGAAGCACTCCACTATCTTCAAAGGTTACTTAGATTACTTTGAGCGCCAATGAGTGGGCAAGAAGGTGACTGCCCAGAGAGGAAAGAACAGGGCCACTGCCCCTTGGAATTTCCAGGACGCCTGCCTCAAGGGGGAGACAAAGACCACCTCCAGCCTGGAATTGTGGCACAAGCACCTGAAGGTGAAGTTTGGGTCCAATCCCAAATACAACAAGTTTTTCTCCAAGCTGCAGGAGGAACAGTCCAGAAATGTCTCCAAGTTTTGCAACCTGGCCAACCAGGTGGCCCCCAAGAAGCAAAAGCCCAAGGAGCAGTACTACCAGGAGGACGTTCAGAAGGTAGTGAAGAAGAAGTACAAGGTGATAGAGATCAAGAAGTATCTAGAAGATGTTGCCACTGCTCTTGCTGGTGGCTTTAATTAGCCCAATAAACCTTGCTTTGCTTTGCCTGTATACTCTTTACTTTTAAACTTTTACTTTTTTAATTTATTTATAAAGTACTAATATTTTAGGTATAAATGGTAAGTTTAAGATACAGTTTCAATATGGTTTATTAAGAAATATCTTATATTTTGTTAATTTATCTTTAAGGTATGAGATATTTTCAGTTATGCTTATATAAAGTATAATAAATTAAAATTAGAATTTTCTTATATTTTGTAGTTATTATTATATATAAAATACTTTATTTTTGGTTCACTGGAATATTAATTTTTATAGGAATAAAAAATAATTTTATAATAAAGAGTGTAATTTACATAGTAAATTGAAAAATACTTGCTTATATCTCCTTGTTATTATTAATTATAGTATCTTTTTTATTGCATTTTTGAACTCACTGGATTTATTTTGATATGATAAAGTAGTTAAAAAACTTTTTATATTAAAAATGTTCAGGGTAAAGTGTTTTGTTAATTAAAAAAGTGTTGACATCCAGGAAATGACATTAAGTAAAATTGGGTTGTCACTTTACTATAGTGTCAACATTAAAAGTGTCAACATGGCCACTGTCAACATTTTTAGTTTCAACATGGGCGCTGTTGCTGTGTAGTTATCAATATCTCATCTTATGGTCTAGGATCTGTTCAAACTTATGCTCTAGAAAGCTTCCTACTTTGAGTGGGGGAGGGGCGGTGCAAACAACTAATGTGAGTATGAGGTACCTTTATTCTTGGACAATAATGATAGGTGAAAGACATCATGTATCTTCCAGTTAGACAGGAGCTCTAACCTGTAAGCTACTTCTCCTATGTGTTGCAAAACTTTGTATGGTCCTGTTTTCCTAGGGCTGAGGCTTGCACATGGCGCTATAGTCTTGATATTCCTAGCGCTGAGGTAAACCATGTCCCCAACTTCTATGGGTGGTCCTGGGCTTCTCTTCTTATCAGCAAAATCATTGTAGGTCTTTATGGGTTGTTTCAGGTTTTGAGTACACTCTTCTTGGGTGGTATGAATGGCAGCCACCCAATCTCATCCTTCAGGGTTGCTGGCCTCTTTTGCAGAAAGTTGTTCCAAAGTAGGGTCAAACATGTAGTTGGCCTTGAATGGATAAATTCCTGTAGAACTATGGTCTTGATTATTGTATACAAATTTTGCCATGGGTAAGTGTTTGTCCCAATTGCCTTGCTCTGCATTACCGTAGCATTGAAGGTACTGTTCCAATAATTGGTTAACTCTTTCAGTTTGTCTATCATGTTGGGGTGGTATGCCGTAGATAGTGATCTTTTGATTCCTAGGTCTTTTAGAATTTGGGCCCAGAACTTGGGTGTAAACTGGGGCTGCAATCAGAGATAACTTCCTTGGGTAAGCCATGATTCATGAAAATGTGGTCCCTAAAGAGGATGGCAGTCTCCTTGGCTGTCATTTGGGTGGTATTAGGCATGAATTAACCCATCTTGGTGAATCTATCAACAGTCACAAGTGTAGTGTTATAGCTTTTTGACTTTGGGGCTTTACTATATAGTTGATGGATGCTGAGTTCTAAGGGCCTTCCGCAATTTAGAGAGATTAAAGCAGGCCTTCAGGTTTTCCTTGCTTGGGTTTGTAGCAGCCACATGTTTCACAATCTGTCACAAGTGACAAATTCCTGCTATCAATTAGCAAGGAAAAATCCCGATTACAATATTTGAACTCTGGGACCCTGCGGGCTGCCAGCCTGTGGGCCCAGCTGCCTGTGTTTTTTTGGACTCAAATCAGAAATAGATTCAACTTTGGGGAGACCCCTGAAACCCACCAGCGTAGCACCTTCTATGATCAAACCCTGCCCTCCAAGGAATCCTCTTAGCCTAGCCAATAGGAGAGCCAACCCAAGCAATATACCTGTAATAACTTAGGCCACCACCAATGGAGTACTGCAGAAATTTTCCCAAGAATAAGGGCTGCCAAATGATGAGAAATCCCATGTCTCAAAGAAGGAAATTGTGATTCCCTGTTCCTGTCCAGCCAATGATGAATTTTATACATTGGATGCCACCAGAGATTTCCAAACCCTGGTAAATGCTACCACCCAGCCCACAAGAATTTTCAAAAGTTTTCACAGTTTTGATGAGCATACTTATACCCAGGATATGGCAGGAAGATGCTCATTGCCATCTTTACAATAAAGTGTTATGAACCTTTGGTTCACACAGGATTTACCCTACCTCCTTTTAGCACTTTACCTTTTTCAATTTGATCTTCCCAGGATTGTCCCCGCTTCTTAGCAAGCCCAGGAAAACACAGACCAACCACCCAAATTATTCTGTCTTCCAGGAGTTCTCTACAGCCTGGTCCATTTTACAGAGTATCCTCCAAGCCCAGCCTATTTGGAGTTTGCCTTAGAGGAGATCCTAATTTAAAGCCCAGAAGCCCTTACTAGAGAAAAAGAGCTCATTGGTTGTGAAGGAACTTGGATCACCAAACAGCCTTTACTATTTCCCAAAAAATATAATTACCTGCCTGCCTGCCTATATGGTACCAATGACCCCCCTGACCCTGCGGCTCAACTGCCCACAAGAACCTGTTGCTACTAGTGAGTCCACCTCCATCCAGATATTTGGAGTCATGTACATCACCCTCACACGCTAAATCAAGTTTATGGTGCCCTCCAGCGGACCCTGGGCCATCCTCAGGAAATCATTATCCTACTGTGTAAAGTTAGCCCTCACCTTGTGGTGTTTCTTCCTTATGGGCCTGCAGACTGTCTGCCTGCTAGCTCTCAGGAACCTACCTCAGGATGGATCCCTGACACAACCACTAATGTATGTCTCTATCTCCAACTTCATTCTTGGCCATATATATGCTCTCTGTATTCCCTCAAGTGTCTTTGTACGTCCAGGGCGTCCTGATATGAGAGAGTTGTGGTATTCCTTCAGTATCTATAAGTGCAGTGGTCCTTCTGGTATTTAGGTGTGTCTGTGTAGTTTTATGGTGTTTCTGTGTAAGGAGTAGCCTGTTTGATAGTATTGGCTGTTGATGTCTTTTTTCAAATCTTCTTTGATAATGATGTAATACTTATCTAGGATATGGAAGATTGAACTTCTTTACTTCTGTTAGCAAGTCCTAAGAGCAGGAATGTTGGTTCTATCATGTTGGGAGACAGTAAGGATTTGGTGTTAAATTCCTTGATCTCTTTGATAATAGGTAAAAGGTCTGTTCTCCATCTTAAGGCGTCTAGTAAAATATTGATTTTGCTAGGTTTTTAACTGATTGTCAAGTTGAAGTCCACCAAGAATAATGTATAATGGTATTAGTTCTGCTGTTTTAGTTTAAAGAATTTTGTCAGCTTATTGTTGTACGTCATGATCTTAACTAGATGATTTTCATCACATAAGTATCTTCTCCAATGTTTCAAAGATTAAATGGCAGCAAGTCTTTCCTTGTAGATGGGGTAGTTCAGTTCTGGTGTTGTGAACTTCCTTGAGTAGTAAGCTACAAAGTTCAGTGTAATACCATGACCCTCCTGAAGCAACACCCCCCAACGCAAATTCAGAAGTGTCTGTCTCAACAATTAAAGGTTTGTTGTAAACTTTATTAGCCAGGACAGGGGCATACACAAAGGCAGTCTTCAATGTCACAAAGGCAGATCTAGCAACATCATCCCACACAAATAGTTGTTTCTCAGAGGTGAGGCAAGTTAGGGGCAAGCATATAGAAGACAATTTTGGACAATTTTGGACAAATTCCTGGCAGAAGTTTTCCAAACCCAAAAATCTTCTGAACTCTGTTATAAAATCTATGATTACTCTCTCTCATAAAAGTAATTCCCTGAGTGATTCCCCAATTAATAATTAAGTTGGTGGCACTCTTATCAATTGCTTATCTTATATGGGACCAAACCTTTAAAATCCTAAATGAAACATTACATGAACCAGCCCAATGACTACCATGACATACATGGTCAATATGTGGCTTCTCATGATACTATATAATACTCTAAACTCATACCCAATAAATTATTATTCTCTTCTTGTTTTCCCTGTTATTTTAGTGTATATAATTATAAAAAGTATATACTTGACAGTGGTAGCACAGGTAGGTTATCATAACCTAAAAAATAAAGGAAAGGTTCTACAAAGTAAAGAATCCAGCATATGGCACTTCTCATCAGCTAGAGAAGATATGAAGAAGGTCAGGATGTTCCCACAGGATCACTGTCTTCAACCATATCCTTGTACTCACCAAACAATGCAATTTCCTCAGCATTCAAGGAGTCCTGAACCTGCCTCCAGTAAAGAACATACCTGTCAATTATATACTTTTTTGAAGTGTAATAAACAAGATAGAGGGAAAAACTAAGAAGAGAATGATAATTTATTGGATATGAATTATAGGATAATATATAGTATTATGGAAATTCACATACCGTCCATGTACATCATGGAAGTCATGGGGCTTATCTGAGTAATATTCCTCTTAAGTCACAAGGCTTGTTCAATTTGTATTCTGATTAGCATTTGGAATGTTTGATTCCTGTGATAGATGGCTGAATGATAGTAGTTCCACCAACTTAATGATTAGTCAGGAAATCATTTGGCGAGTCACTCAGGGAATTAATTTCCCAAGAGGGAGTAATTGAAGATGTTACAACATACTCAAAATACCAACCATTGTATTTAAACACCTCTGCTTAGCAGAAATTGGGAGATTTTGGACTACACTGTGAAAGTGCCAGCCTCTAGATTCAAAGTATACAAAATAAGTTCACACAAGTTGGCTACCCCAAAAATTCTGGGCAAGTATAATTGTCTTAAGAGTCACTTGGGCTGCCTCCTGGTTTGTGAGTAGCTGGTTTGGAGAAAAAAACCCAATTTTTGGAAATCATGCCATTAATTCTATTTTGATATGGCCTTTGAATAATGATATGTGCAAATAATTGGTCAGTTTTGCTTTCAACTTTGGAAATTCCTTGCCTTCCATAAATGGGTTGACATCAATGTCCACCTATCCTGGAATACCATACCTGCCCTTGACTGATCCTGGTATGATTTCAACCCAACACAATCCCCTCTGCTACTCTGTCTACCTATTGAGTAATCATTGACTCTTGTCTACTATTTAAGTAGAATTACTTTTCCTAATAAAGACAAGTTTATCCACATTTGTGTTGGCTTTTGTATTCTTCAAGCTTTTTCCATTCCTTTTTTCCAAAAGGAATTCCTCTTCTTATATCCCAGGAAATTAAGGTATATGCCCTTAATTTTGCCCTGAAGGCTAACCCAAGGCTAGCTTCAAACTTCAAATCTTTTGTTATAAAGATTTCCTGCTGTGTGCTCCTGGATGTTGTCCCCAGGAGCCAAACACGACACTAATCATAATGAAGACTGGGATATGTTTAAGAAGGACTTTGGAATTTTTTTCCCTAAAGAACTCTGACATATTAATCATGAAAGACATCAGAACCTTCAATATGACAGGAACCATCAAAGAACAAATTACAGCATATGAAGATATCTATAACCAAGCTCCTGGCAGCATCAATTTTGGTGAAGCTGGACTACAACTGGACTTCTACAATGGTCTCCCCACAAACATTAGACATCAGTTCAATATAAGTTGATTCAAGAACCTCTAATATGTATTATTGGGAAAGAGCAAGCTGCTCAGAAATCTGATAATCTACATGCAACCAACAAAAAAATGAGAGTCCCTCAGCAAAAAAACACTCACCCAAATGAAAAAAATCAACCAAGCCAATCACCCTCATCCTTGAGGCAAAAACTGTACAACCCAAAAAAACCAGATAAGCACTGATACTTCACCCAAGGAGGGAAATAATTAGGGAAGTGCTTATGGAAAGCCATTATCCCCACTTTAAAAGATTTGTACAGAGACCAGGATGTGGATTTAATTATCATGATACAAATACCCTATAGTAATCCTATACTATTTTCCACCCAAACTAGAAATAAACTACCCACTTATCCTTTCTGTTTTTGAAGATATCAAGGCACAGCATCATTGAAGCTGGATAAGAACATTTCCTTGGCAACAAGAAATTTGCCAACCTCATGAAATTACCTACAACCAAGAGCAACACCAAAAGAGTAGCCATGGCAGTCAACAGAAGTGACCCAGTCAATAAAAAGGCAGAACCCTTCCAGACACAGATAGGGGATGTTCAAACTACCCTTGGTGGCCCCATAGTTCCAATATATAAGTACAATGTAGTGCTTGGATTAGACTGGATGAGAAAGACAAAACCTCACATTGACTGGGATAGTGCTACCCTCACCATAAAACAAGAAAAAGTGAATCATCATGTGTACCAACTTACCTTTACACCCTTATGAGGGACCAAATATTTGTAAAGGTTACCAAAACAGAAGAGGAAAAAGATGACATTAAAATTGACTGGAATAGGTGTACATACAAATTTATCCTTTTACAAAATATGGATGTTTCACATGAACAGTATTATATATTCCAATAATTTTTCCAGGAGTTTCCCTTGGTATTTTAGGAGAATTAACCAGGAATACCACCTGATAGAGGTATCTAACACTAGATTGACCTAAAAGAAAGTGTATCAAGGCACACCCCATTTACTGATTGACACCACAAGAAGACAACACATTGAAAGGATAACTATATGAGGTCCTGGAAAAAGGGCTTGTTTGACCATCAAACCCTCCCTTTGGTGAAGCAGTCCTTTTTGTGGCTAAGAAATATGCAGGTCTGCACTTTTTTACTGACTACAGAGCACTCAATGAAGTCAAAATTAAGAGCAGGAATCCACTGCCCCTGATTGACAACCTCTTTGACACTTTAGGAGGATCACAGTTTTTCACAAAGATTGACTTTTCAGCAGGATCCCATCAAATCTGTGTTAAGCCCAAAGATATTTCAAAGACAACATTAAGAACCAAATATGGGTCATTTGAATGTGTATTAATTAACTTTGGTATGATAAATGCTCCCAGTATCTTTGAGACCTTCATGAATGAAGTGTTCAAAGACCATATTAAAAAAAAACCATATTCTACCTAGATAATATAATCATCTATAGCCCAAAAAAGAAAAATACTGGAAGGACGTTTGCATGTTACTCAACACTCCCATGACAACCAGCTAGTAGCCAAACCATCCAAATGTGAATTCTTCTCAACCAAACTCCCATTTCTAGGCCAC
This sequence comes from Entomophthora muscae, assembly GCA_014839935.2. Lineage (NCBI taxonomy): Eukaryota > Fungi > Entomophthoromycota > Entomophthoromycetes > Entomophthorales > Entomophthoraceae > Entomophthora > Entomophthora muscae. Next base: position 133,419 of record QTSX02007210.1, read on the forward strand.
ATTGTTAGTAAATATGGGATAAAACCTGAACTGGAAAAGGTAAGGGCTATCATCAACATTCCAGTGCCACATAATAAGAGTAAACTTCATACATTCCTGAAAATGATAGGCTATGTTAAAAGGTTTATCCCTGAATGGAGCACCTTGACTGCTCCCTTATCTGCAATAACTGGCAAGTCAAAAAAATTAGTGTGGGCACTGTTGAGAGAACAACACTTCTGATAATTAAAAGAACAAATGTTCACTACCCCTATCTCCCAATATCCTGATTGTGAACAATTAAATGAATTAGAAACTAACACCTCTGACTATGTGATAGGAGGAGTACTTAAAATTCAAACTGCAGAAAAGGATTTTCTCCCTATAGCCTATGAATCACAAAATCTGTCTGAAGATGAAAAAAGATATACAATCCATGACAAAGAACTTGAAGTCATCTGTAAAGTTCTGATGCCTGCCATTAGCTCTGGATAGGGATATATTTCCCAGACCATCAAAAAAGGCAGGCTGCATGCAGGCAAAGCCTCTTCAAAACCTAGAGGACCTGGCCCACACTATGGACAAGCGTTTTGTACTGGCCTTCACGGCTGAAGCCCCTTTCCCTTCTCTGGAGTTCCCTCCAACTGCAGAGGAGACTTTGATCCAGCTAGATTGTTTGCTTTCTTGGTGTTGTCCTATCTTGAAATAATTGGCAGGACAACAAGGAAACATGGGCCACATTGTACAGGGCGTGGCTAACCCGCGGCCCAGGAAAATTGGGGATAAAATTCCACAATCAGCAGAATCCCGGTCAAGCAATTCTTCTGGCCCGGGAGTCCCTCAGCCCAAAGTAATTGGTTTTGGGAGCATCCCAATTGGGACGTCAAAGGCAGGCATTAGGGGCAATGTTCACCCTGAGTCCCCAGAATGCACCTAGCCAACCAGGTGGCTATCCCTTACACATGGGTCTGCTTCTCCTATTCTATTGGGCCCAGACCATGGGAAGATTAGGCTGTTACTTTTAACTGGCTCCCCTTTTGATTGCTTTCTAAAAGCCCCTCTTTTAAACTCCTGGCACTATCACCTCCTATGTATATAATGAAAGCAAGGGCCATCAGGTCCCTTGCTTATCAATTCCAATTGTCAAATAAAGTTCCTGATTTTGCAAATTTATTTGTACTTTTGAAGTTTTATTAAATAACAAAGATTATAGTCCTGACTCCTGCCTTCCTCTGTTCTGCCTGCCTGATTGCCCACCTGCCCTGCTGTCTGTCTGCCTGTGTTTTTTGTTGAGATTTGATCCAAGAGGATCCAAACTTGGTTCAAACCCTTTGAATTTTCCTAGGGCTTGAGGACCATCTGCCCAGAAATTTTGGTTAAAACCTCATCTGCAACAATGTTGTCTCCTTTATATAAGGTATTCATGGTGAATGTGGTGCCCATCTTCCTATAGTTTTGTACCACAAGCCCAGGTATTTAGAATAGACTTTCCTTGGCTGCTCAAACTTATGTTCCTACTCCTGTTCTGCTCTCCAATGCCTTCTGTCATTTAACCCAGGTTCCCACCATCCTTACCACACTTGTACAGTTGCCTTGGTCAGTTCCTTATCCTGAGGGCCTTTCATCCTCTCCAGAAATCAGGGACTGATGAACCCTCTTCCTCTGACTTGCACAACATTAACCTCACAACAGTCTCAAGTCACTCCCTCCCCTCCCTGCATCAAGTTTCCAATGTGGATCCAGATATCCCTCCCATCCAGGATTGTTCTCTGTGGTTGCTCACTAGTGCTTTGATTATGGCCTTGGACGCCTATTTCCCTCCCTTTTCTTGGCCGGCCTCCTTTGGGAGGCCTCTTTGAGCAACCATTCCAGTCCTGCGCTGGATGGCATCCTAGTGGTTGGTTCCACCAGAATGGGAGTCAGGCTTTGTTAGTCTAGCCCCCCTCTCTTACATCATCTTTCAATTCTTAACAAAGTGGCATTGCTACCTTAAAGGTGCACAGATATTAAAAGTGCTAATCAATCACAAGTCATTGGTATTCTTTAAGACTCAAAAAAACCTATCTAGACAACAAGCTGAGTGGATGAGCCTCATATAAAGGTATTCAATGATAATTAAGTATGTTACAGGGAAAAAATGATTAATGCAGATGCCCTGTCAAGGCTATACTGTAAAAATATCCTATGCACTGATGGATACCCCAATTAGCCCATGTTAATAATGGGAAATCTCCAAGAGGGGTTACCACCTGGTACATCAATGGACATCCAAGAGAAAGTCCTCAATAACAAAAAACTGGTTGAAACACATATGGTACCATACAGTACATACTACCAAGTTGCAATACTGTATCATATGTCCTGCCAACACAAAAATTGACACAATCCTTTGATACCACAGAGATCTGGGACACAATTGTAGCAGGAATCTACATTAATACCTTAAGACACACTAATGGTGGCCTAACATGCTGGACAACATCAAGGAAGTGCTAGATCAATGCAAATCAAGAGAAAATTATGTGCACTCTAAGTCACCCCCAAAGTCTGTGATGCTAGTATCAATAACACAACTGATCAAGTTATGGTCATTGAACAGTGTAAGATCCATGCCAAGAGATAACACAAGCAAAAAACACATCATCACAGCCATCAACTATGCAACTAGGTGGCCTGTAGCACAAGCTACAAAGGAATACAAAGAAAATGATGTGAGAAAAATTATTGACAAAGAGGTCATAGCCAAATTCAGAAATACTAACACCTGATTACAGATGGAGGAACAGAACTCATTCCATTGACACAAATGCCTACCTTGCTAAAAATGAAATGAATTATATATCTGCCAGATCCTACATCCACAAGCTAATGGGAGAGTGGAAATGTTGTTTGTTGCTCATGTAGAGGTACTCAGTAAATTATATGTGTATGATCTACACCTATGAGCCAACATGCTTTCAATAGCGCTAATGGTATGCTTGTCATGAATGGCAATCAATACTTGTATTGAAAATCCAAGAGTTGAACCCCAGTCTTCTGAAGGCAGATTGGGCCCCTCAGGGCGGCCCAAGACATGCCAACCTGTTAAGTCAAAGACTCAAATTTTTAAGTTACCCTGCAACCTGCTGGCTTAATAATGAGGATTCACTGAATGGTTGCCAGATTGCCGCCAAACCGGTACCACTGAAGACCCATACCTACGCAGGAGATGTGATCTGCCTAAAGGAGGTTGGGAAAAGACCTACTACTAGCCCTGCCAACAAACACCATCTGTTGCCAGTCTCCAGTCCAGAAAGAGTATTACAATTGGCCAGCTCAGGTGACATGGTGAACAACAGCGGAAAAACAAAGCATTGCCACTTCTGTTCTCCAGAGCCAGCCCAACCAAGATCTGCCAAACTGGTGCCACTGAGGGCCCAGAACTACACAGAGATTGTGGCCTGAACAAGACCCACTACTAGCCCTGCCAATAAGCACCAACTGCCACCAGTCCCCAGTCCAGAAAGGGGAATGTAATTAGCCTGCTCAGGTGACATGGTGAACCACAGCAGCAAAATTAAGCATTGCCACTTCTGTTTGCCAGAGCATAACTAACAAGGACCTGCTGTTCTCAAGACCCTAAGCCAAGATCCATGCCCTATCATAAAAATGCTCATGGAACTGAAGTCCATGAAAAGCAAAGAAGCAAAATCATATGTTATAAGAACGCTGGCAGTGTGGTAATGACCACATTGTCATTTTTGATAATAAAAGTTTTATGAACCTTTGGTTTTAACAAATCTTACCTTATCTAGTCTTAGTGATCTTCCATCTTAACTCTGGCCAAGTAGACAATCAGGCAACTACCCCCTCCAGAGACCAACCTGCTGACCCACCCCAGGCACTATACCATCCCCCTGGAGCCTCCTTTGGACCTGTGCATTTTACTGAATACCCACCCAACCCTGCCTACTTGGAGTACAACTTGGAAACCATCCTCATTGCCAATCCCTTGCTAAGTACTAGAGAAACCAAATACATAGGTTGCAAAGGAAAGAGGATTGAAATACTGCCCTTATTGTTCAAAGACAAGTACAATTACCTGCCAGCATACTTTGTCTCCATGACTCCACCTTTAACCCTGAGACCGGACCACCCAATGAAACCTACCGCTGCAGCAGAGACCATCTCTACCCAACTGTTTGGAGTACTCTATATTACTTTGACAGGATTGGTGGATTCCATGGTCCCTAACTCCAGACTCTGGTCCTTACTTGGGCAATCTGTATCTTACATTATCAAGTTAGCACCCATTCTAAGGTGGTCTTAACCCGCCAGCTTAGCCGCATCCCATCCCAAGGGCAAACGCCAGAATTAACTCATTCTGCAAGTTGACTTACTATATGTCAACAATCAGAATTAAAAATACTTTAATGGTGACAGTATTAAAAAGTCAGAATTAAGTTTTAACTCATGCAGACTACTAAATGTTGACACTTTTTTAATAAGCAGAAACCTGTTTCCTGAACATTTTACTTAATAAAATTAAGCTCCAAGATACTTTTTAGGGTAATGTGACAACATAGATTTTAAAAAGTCTATAAAAAGTTATACATGTCAATTAAGAAAATCCATAAAAATACACCTTAAAAATAGCTCACTATGAAATTAACTATCTTTACTATAAAATACTTTTCCCACTTATAAAGATAAAAAAATTCAATATGCAAAAAGGTACTAAATAAAAATTCACGTATTATAGGAAAATGTAATAATCAGAAACAGTAATATAAAGTTTTTTCTATATTGAAAACTACAAACAACATATAATTTACTAGTAAAATACCAATATAGCCCATGTAATACAGTCTAAAGCATCAAACTATCAATAGAAAATCAATGATTTTATAAAAAAAAGTATCATAAATTATTAATGAATTAGTCAGAATAACTATTTATTTAAAAATATTATACTTAAAATATAAGAACTATATAAAAAATTAGGCAATACTCAATAAATTTAATTAAAAGCTAGACTGTGATCACCTGGTTGCCATTAAGAACTGTGGCAATCTTCTTGATGTATTTCCCAATCTCTGAAAGCTCATATTTGGCCTTGACAACATCCTTGATCTTTTTCTTGATACTTTTTCTCTTTGGTGGTTCTCTTCTTCTTGGATGAGCGGTTCTCAATATCTCTGATGAATGCAACAGTCTTCCCCTGTGGGCTTTGAGGTGCTTGTAGAAGGTGTTGTATCTGGGCTTGATTCCAAAGGAGGACTTGATATGCTTATGCCAGCCCTCCAAAGATGAAGTAGTTTTCATCTCATCCTTAAGAGCTGCCTGGTAGCAGTTCCAGTTGGCTTTGGCTCTGGGCTTGCTCCGGCGCTTAGTGACCTTACGTTCAATCCACTATGGTTTGTAATATTCAATGAAAGGGTAGAAGGCACCATCATGTTTCTTGGCATATGGATCCTGGCATAGGAGCTCAAAGGCTTGTCCAGCATGCTCTGGATTTACAAAGGCTAGTGCTACAAACTGCTGAATTAATAACTTGCACTTTCCTGATGTATCTAGATGGTGGAGCTTGCTGAGCTCAGATAGACCCTTTAGTTGCCTGTTGACAGCCTGTTGATAATGGAAAAAACACCCCTGGACCTCTCCATCAAAGGTGTTTACAAAAGCGTTATACTGGGAAGTTTCATAGTCCATGATTATAGTTGAGGGGCCAAATGCTATATCATGAGCTTCTTGTTCTTCAGAAAGGGTGGCTTTATCCTTTTCATTATCATCTGGATTAGCTCTAGTGTTATGGCCAGGGGGACGCTTTTTATTATTGGGTAGGGCTTTGATGCCCTCCTGAAGAATTTTAAAGGCCTTTGTGTAGATCTCTTCTGTTACCCCAGGAAGCAGAAAGTAGGAAAATGAGAGCACCTTGTCTTCAATAAGGGAATGTACAGCCCATAGTTGATAAAAAAGGCAGGGGCATACTGAAAAGGTATTCTCACGTAACCAGTTCTCTGAATCTCTTAACTGCTCTAGGTTATGTTGTTTAGCATAGCATATAATTCTTGCCTCTGATGTAGGCCCATCATCATGTAAAAGAAATACCTCATCACCATTGAACATCTTTAACTCCTCTGTCAATACTAACTCTCCTTGGACCATGGCAGATTTCTTATGAGGGAATAGATCATGGTGTTTGTCACATATGTACTTCACTAACTGGTTGCAATCAGGGATGAGCTTCAGGTTCTCATTACCATCAGGGAACCAACCCTGACTGGCCAGCTTGCTAGCGTTTGGGAACTGGCAGGTGGCAGACTTGGTGGGCAGGGCCCACCAAAGGATTGGTGCTAACTTAATGAGGTAGGGCATTGACTTGCCCACCCACAACCATGGACTGGCAGCGGGAACAATAGTATCTATTACTCCCGTGAGAGTAATGTATACAATCCCAAAAAGCTTGTTGGTATGGTCCAGTGGGAGCTCAGCGGCAGATGCAGGCATTGGTTTAGGGGTGACAGGTGGTTCCATGTCCATTTGGTAGGCGGGAAGGAAATTGTATTTATCTCTGAACAGGCAGGGTTTGGTAACGTACCAAGGGCCTTCTTGGTCGTATCTGGTTAACTCTGTAGTTCTGGCCAAGGGATCCCAGGCTAGTATGTTGTTGGCGGTGTAGTTCTTGTACTCAGACTTTAAGGGTTACTCTGTGAAATAAACAGGGCCAAAGGGAGCACCTGGCGGGCAGTACGTAGCTGGCGGGCTGGCAGGGGGGTCAGATGATCTTTGAGTGAACTGGCAGATGACAAGAATAAAATACAGTAATAATTGGAGAAACCAATATCTCATAACCTTTATTTAAAAATGACAATGGGGGTTGATCTTGGCCTGGCAGGTATTTATACCACACTTCCAGGCTTCACTACCTGGTCAGGTTTTCTGGGCTCGGGCAGGTTGGCATTGGGGGTCTCAGATGGTAGTGTGGCGCTTGGCACTGGCGGTTTGCCACTGGCCACTTTGGGATGAGAAGACTTCAAATCCTTCTGTTTGTTGACTTGGGTATTGGGTTCCTCCTTGGGTTCAGTACCTCCCCTGGGACTTTGGGGGAGTTTGGAATAACTCTCATGGAGAAACTTGCATATTTCACCAGGCAAACCGCCGGTGTCAGGCGTTGGCACCTCAGGGAAATTATCAGCATCTTGCACTGGCAGTTTGCTTGTAGAATCCTTCAGGACAGCTAAGGGTTTGGGTCCTGGCAGGCTGGTAACAACTTTATCAATCAGTAGTGGGTTATTGGGTTCCCAGCCCATGAGTCTGGTGGCCTGCAAAGGGTTTTGCCCAGGGTTTGACTCTGGTTCCGTATTTTGAGATTTAGGAGCATCCAAATTATCATTCCTGACAATTAATTAGGTGTGTGGTGGCCTTAACTACCAGATCATAAGCCTTGACGTCTTTGTAGACTGGAACCATTTGGTAAAGGTACACTTTAGAAGCTTTTCAATAACATTGATTAGAGCATTGTATGTGTGCTCTTCTTTTTCACTAGTGACTTTATCCCATCATTCTGTGTTGATCCTGGAAGCACAGCTTCTATCTTCACACACATAATGTTTGCTTCTTCCTGCTCTCTTTTGATTGTTGTAATTAAAAACATAGCCATCACAGACTAAACTTGCATCTCCTTTGACAGACATTAGAGGGGAAAACCAAGAGAGCTTCTTTGGGAGCTTAAACTCTCCTTTGACGTTACATATATTGTGAACCTTTAGGGGATCCCATGGGCCAATTGGTGCTTGATGATAGTCAGACAGGTAATCATGAGGATCTTCTTTATTGATACTTGATGAGAGGATGGAGGTGCAGATTTGTTGGGCGGTGGAGGGAAATTATCTGGAGTTGGATTCTTGTGCTTCTTGGACTTGGATGAGCTTGATTCCTTGGGGCTTGATTCCTTTGAGCTTGATTCATCTGGGCTTGACTGGGTTCTGGACTCTTGGGTATCTTCTTTCTTCCTTGTTTGTTTAGTGGAACCTCATCTCCTTCTGATTAGTACCAGCTTGGAGAAGAGAAGGGGTCAGGGGAGGGCTCTTTGCTTTCAGTGTCTGGGGTCTTCTCCTTTGTCTCCTCTTTCTTTGAGGGCTCTTTGGCTGGTTTTTTGTTGGGGTAGGGACCTTGGGCCTTTCTAGAAGCTTTGGATACTTTCTTTGTTCTTTTGGGGTTCTTTTGTGGCTTCTTGGAAGATTTGTCTTACAATAATTAGAGTATAGTTCATAAAGTAAAAATAATCATGTGAAACATAAATAAAATTAAATAATAATCACTTGTTTTATCTTTATTATGAATTAAATAGTTTATATAAGTATGGAAAGTAATTTTAGAGCTAGTTTATTAGTAAATAATAGAAAAACCATGTTTAAATAAAAATTTGACATTCTGGTAGTCACAATAGTCAAAAATATTTAATTTAGTTTGTCAGCATAATAAAACACTTTAATTTTGACGTCAACATACTGACAGTCAGCATTAAAGTAGAAAAACATTATGTAAATCACTTATAAAGCTTGGTGAATATTTTCTGGAGTTGGTTTTTTAAGGCCAAAATTGATTATTTTTAAATATAAAAAATTTAAAGATTTGGATATGTAACTTATGAAAACTAAATAATAGGGATTGTATAGGGAAGTCTAAAGTACAGCACTGGGTATTTTGGCCTGAATTATCATACCATTGTATGTGTGCTTTTTGTTAAGCATCAGTGTTTTACTAATAAACCAGTGAAGGTGTTGACATTCAGGCAGTCAGTGTTCTTTTATAGTAACGCTCCTATTAAATCTCTCTTAAATTATGTCACTTTGTTTGCTTAGCCAAACCCCTTTGTTGCAATTTAGGTGACATGTCAATTTGACACAAAGCTGGCATTATAAATACATATATATTTTCTAGTTTTAAAATATGTGTTTTGGCTTAAGTGGACTTCTGGAAATAAGATATAGTTTATCCAGTGAGTTTAAAATAACAGCAAATATCTAAATAATACAAATAACACTCTGAAAGTTGGCATATGTCTTTTTTCAATGCTTATCTTAATATATATTTAATAAAAAAGTAGTATATAATATAAAAATAGTTATTTTTAGAATACTGTGTATTTTATTAAGAAATTTATGGATTCTTATTTGGGGTCAACATCCAGATATTACTTACTGTAGTTGACCTTAATGTAAAAGTACAAAGAAACTTACATTTTCATAGTAAATTATGTTAGTTTTTTGGCTTGAAATTAAGCCTTTGTTTAAATGATGTCAACATTATGCCTGTTCTTTTTTAATTTTGCAATTTTGACTTAATAGTTCACTATGAAAAATTAGCTTAGTTTTGGAAATGCCCAATTCTGGCGGATAAATACTAAAATAATGTTGACTTACTGGATGTTGACAATTTGTTGACATTTAGTAAGTCAACTTGAGGAATGAGTTAATTCTGGCGGTTGTCATCCCAAGCTGCCCAATGCCTCTACCTATTCCTGGCTTCCTGACAATGCTGAACACAAGTCAATCAAAATACAGGCAAAAGCCCTTATGAACTTGTCTACAGACACAAACCCACCATTGTCAGTACTAAGTTGGGACCTCAATTACCTCTACCTAAGAAATTACTTGCTGACAATGACCCAGATGTACAATACACCAGGAAAGACCAAGAGACTAAAGAAAAGAAAAGCATTGAGAGAGAGACAATCCCTATTTAACAGGAACAGTTTCAAGTCAGGGATAAGATTTGGGTTGTCAACCACAACTTGCACAAGTTGGAACCAGGATTAAGAGGACTAGGGGTTGTCATGGAAGTTGAACCCAACAATACCTACCTCATAAAAATAGTTGTCATACATACAGGCTAAAAAGTATGCACAATTATTAACTCCACCTATGCAAGGCAAGGAACGCACAACATAACTCACAACTATCTGTTCCCAATGCAAAACTGGATCAATATCAAACCTGAATCCCCAATACTCTAAAGAAAATTCCTAAGGCTCCACCTTCCAGCACCCCAGGGAAAGATGTTGCAACATCTATTATTACTCCCTTTTTGGGAAATTAATTTCCTGAGTGATCCCCCAATTAATCATTAAGTTGGTGGCACCCTTATCAGCCACCCATCTTATACAGGGATCAACCCTTTTAAGTCCTAAATGAAATATTACCTGGATAAGCCCCATGACTATCACAACGTACATGGACAGCAATTGGCTTTTCATGATACTGTCAAAGGTCTGGATGTACAAGCATTCTTGATACTGCCAACCTACTTAACATCCTGCCATTGCCTGATTTAGTCCTCTTCCAATATACTGTTTGACATACTGAGAATGGTAACCAAGCAATATCACCTGACTGTCCAAGTATCCAGTGGCTTGAACCCATCCTTCACATGACCAACCCCTAGGTTCAATCCAACTAAATCCCTGCCACAGTCAAGTCTATATAAGCCTAAAGTATTATCCAATAAAATATACTTCTCTTCTTTCTTAATTCCATATTTGAAGCTTCCCCCAAAAGGCGCTCCTTATAACTGGTAGCAGCTACGGTTTTTTGACCACACCCATGAGAGAGAAAATGACTGACCAAAACCTGCCCACCTTTGCTCACGTACTCAACCAGGCCACATCCCAGGAGACCTAGAAAATTTACTTCCGCGCCCACAACATCAATGAAGATATACCTAGTGGATGAACTGTATTTGAAGGTCTGGTCATGCCCAAAGCATGCGCCAAGATTATTCAATACAGATGCTCTCTCCAACCACAAACAAACACAGTATCACCTATCACAGGTGAAGTTACCAACACCAAGTACATTGGTATCAACAAGTTCTTTGGTAAAAACAAAGAAAACATCATCAACTAGCTAGATCACTCAGCTGCTAAACTCTGTGCCAGCTGCATCTCCCACAAAAAATGGGTCCAGGAAGCCAGCAAGCGCCTGTACAAGGCTGCAGCTAACTGGTTTGCCACCTGGGTTGGCTCAAAAACTGACAACCAGCTTGACAACTGGGGAGAGTTCAAAGAGACATCACCCACAATTTCCGCGTCACCAAATCCCTCCAAGACATTGCAATACAGCTCAGTGATCTTCCTCAGAAGACCACTATTGCAGCTTACGCCAATGAATCTGAGGAAATATGTTGCAAGATCTAAACCCCAGCACAAGCTGATAACATACATACCAGAGCCTCATTCATTAACATAATAAAACCCTCTGTTGCTGCCCTCATCCACCCAGAGGAAAATACCTCCATGCCTGCGCTCATTGCAGAAGCCAAGCACGCGGAAAAATGCGCAAACATGGAATATGCTGCACGCAACGGCAATCAATCCCCAAACAGCAATGGCAGAGAAAACTCCAATGGCAACAAACGCTAAAATACCAACCATAACAACAGCAACTCCAATTGCAACAATGGCAATTGCAGCCAAAGCGCAAACTGCTCCTGTCCCAAGAAAGAGGACACCACCAAAGTTAACAATGCTGAAGTAGCAACCCACTATGAATCTGACCCCACATTCTCTGACCTCAAAGATCTCAAAACAGAGGAATAGGGAAAAGAGGAGGGGGAACAGGCTTAAGTGCCCCTGTCTTCCCCCAACTTGACAAGAAATTGTACCAAGGCACCAACTTTGTAACTTGCATTTCCCGTGTCCCACAGTCCTCTGTTTTTATGAACTTAAAAATTAAAGATTGCTCACAACTTCTTGTCTACCCATGCACTTACAAATCACATACACATAAAATTTTATTTGACTCTGCTGCACAACACACTATGGTTAGCAAACCATTTGTAATCAAATACAAAATACCAGTTGTCAAATCCAACTTCAAATATGCCAGAATAGCAGATAAATCAAAGGTTCTACTTAAAGGCAAAACAACCCCCTTCAGAATTGACCTCTAAGGCATACAAACGTCCATCAAAGGACTTGTCATGAACAACATAAACTACAAAGTTGTAGCAGGCATGGACTGGTTCACCTGAGTGAACCCCAGCATATGTTAGAAAACAAAGACCATGACCATTAAATGCAATGGAGTTAATTTCAACATCCTCAAAGAACCCAATGACCTCATTCTAAGAGACACAGTATTTGTCCAGGTCATAAAACAAGATGAATCATAACATCTAACCAAAGATAGTACCCTTCACATAATGAGGTACACTCAATTCAATAACATGCAAACAATCAAGATCCAATGCCCAGAACTTGCGGCACTCCTAAATAAATATACCCATGTATTCAAGGAAGAACTCACCAAGCTACCCCCCAAACAGGAGGTCAAACATGGTATCAACTTGTGCAAAGCCATGCCCAAACCTGCACCCCACTACAGACTCTCTCCCATGTAGACCCAAACCCTCAAAATCCATATTGAGGACAACTTAGTCAAGGGCTTCATCCGCTGGTCTGAATCCTCATGGGGGCAGCAGTATTCTTTGTAAAGAAAAAGAAAGGTACTCTACATCTAGTAACTGACTACAGAGCACTAAATGCAAGCACAGTAAAGAATAAATACCCTCTTCCACTTATAGAGGATCTGTTTGAAAGACTCTCAGGTGCCAAATTTTTCTCCAAACTTGACCTCACATCAGGGTACAACCAAGTTGAAGTAAAGGAAAAGGACATACCAAAAACTGTGTTCTGTACGCAATTTGGATCCTTTGAATGTAGAGTAATGAACTTTAGGATGACCAAGGCTCTTGCAATGTTTGTCACCATGATGAACCAAGCACTAAACAGTCTCTCAAATACATTATGCTACCTTGATAATATCATCATATTCTCAAAAACCAAAGAGGAACACCTCACACATGCCCGCAAGACACTTGATTGACTTGCAAAGCACAAACTTTATGCAAAACCAAGTAAGTGCCAATTTATGGGAGAGGAACTCCTGTTTCTGGACCACATTTTCTCTGACGGTGGCATCAAAGCAGATTCAGACAAAATAAAAGCCATAAACAACATGTAACACCTCACCTCCATTAAACAAGTTAGATGCTTTCTTGGTATAGTAGCTTACCTAAGGAAATACATCAAAGACTGCGGAAAACCAACCACACCAATCAATGACTTAACCAAGGGTAATGCCAAAAAGAAATTCATCTGGACTCCAGAATGTGACAAGAATTTCCATTTATTAAAACAGGCTTTGATTGAAGCACCAATCTTGCAATACCCTAACAATAACAGGTGCTACAAGCTTGAGTCAGATGCCAGCAACACCATCATTGGCGCAGGCCTGCGCATCCGCCAGCCAGGGAAGCAAGACTTCCTGCCAGTATGTTACAAAAGTAGAAAACTAATCAACACTGAGAAGAGATACCCAATACACAATAAGGAATTGCTAGCAATATACCACGCTTGCAAGAAATGGAGATGTTACTTAGAAGGACATTTAAACATCTGAGTACTAACTGACCATAAATCCTTAATCTATTTCAAAACTCAGAATACACTTGCACGGCAACAAGCCAAATGGATGTCCTTGCTGGAACAGCTTAACTTGGACATCCAATACAAAAAGGGGGCAGAGCTGGTCTAGGCTGATGCTCTTCTAGACTATGTCAGCCTAGAGAGAATCACCCTGACCACCTGGACCCTGACTGGCCAAACCTGTACAACACTGAGTATAAAACCAAAGGGAAAGACCCCTCAACACATCAACTGACCCACAATACATTAGTAAGAAACAAAAAGTATTTCCATGTATCAAATGACACAGTATACTGAATTATCAATGACAAACATATTCTGTACATCCCACTTGCACAAAGAGTTGACACCATACTAATACATCACCGCCTCTAGGCCATACAAAGGCTAACAACCTATACCTCACACTAAAAGAGATAGTATGGTGGCCCAACCTCAAGCAGGATATAGTTGATGTTCTGAAAAAGTGCACAGTGTACAAGAAATACACCAGTACAAAGGCTCCTCAGCCAACGGTCAACCCAGTACCAGACCCTGAACCATTTAAGGTTTGGGGGCTAGACATAGTGGGGCCCTTCCCAGAAATGAAGACAAACCAACATTTCTTAGTTGTAGCTATCAACTTCACCACACGCTGGCCCATCTGCTGGGCAACAAAGGACCACAAAGCAGAAACCATTAACTATTTTATTAACAAAGCAATCATAGCCAACTATGGCACTCCAGACTACATCATAACTGATAGAGAAGCAGAGTTATCAGGTCACATAATTAATGACAACTTGAAATCCAAAAACATTAAACACTTCAAAACCTCTCCATAAAGGCCACAGGCCAACAGTAGAGTGGAATGCCTAAACAGCAGCCTTATCAGGACCCTAGAAAAAATAATGGATGGCAAAGCCAAAGACACATGGCCACTATACATGAAACATGCATTATTAGTATCCCAAGTCTGCACCAACCAAGGGACAGATTATTCACCGTTTGAGCTAACCTACGGGTATAAAACAGAAGTAATCACCCGCAACAAACAGCCCTACATAAAGACCCCCGGGGAAACCTCCCACAGTAGAGCAAGCACCAAACCTACAACACATCTGCCTTAAAGCTAAAATAGCTGAAATGAAGAGGCTCAAGACACAAAAGGTAACCTCCACAGAGGAATCACTTCCCATTGACTCCCCCATCTGGGTTCTAGCTGGCAACAGAAAAAAACTAGACTCAGTACACAGGGGACCAGGAAGAGTCATCAAATACAGACCAGAGCACAACAATTACCTATTAAAATTCCAAAGTGCCAAGAACCCAATTATCAAGAAATACCACAGAACCCGTCTCCACCTCATTAAAGGAGAGCACTCAACCAGACTGGTTCCAACTAGTAAACAGCTCCAGGAGCATCAGGAGGCAGCTGTGAAAATAAAGCCCCCTCCTGATGCACCAGAATAACACCTTAAGGGATGTGTGTTGAGGGTCTGGATGTACAAGCATTCTGGCTACCGCCAACCTACTTAACATCCAGCCATTGCTCAATTTTATCCCCTTCCAATATACTGTTTGACATACCAATAATGGTAACCAAGCAATATCATCTGACTGTCCAAGTATCCAGTGGCTTGAACCCATCCTTCACATGACCAACCCCTAGGTTCAATCCAACTAAATCCCTGCCACAGTCAAGTCTATATAAGTCTAAAGTATTATCCAATAAAATATACTTCTCTTCTTTCTTAATTTCATATTTGAAGCTTCCCCAAAAAGGTGCTCCTTATCAATACTATATAATACTCTAAATTAATATCAATAAAGTATCATTTTCTTCTTAATTTCCCCTTTATTTTGTTTAAATACTTCTCAGAAGTGTATACTTGGTATGAGTCATTTTTTCTATTAGTATACCAAATCCCTATTAAAGGATTGTATACTTTGCACTGATATTTGGAAACAATTTAAATTTAAGTTATTTCACTTATAGATGGCATAATTGTTATTCTCACAGCTTTGAAAGCTACAGTACTGATAGATTTCCCATGTATACATAAAAGTACATAAATTATTAAATTCAATTATGGATGAAATAAAGTAATTCAAAGATCAGACTAATATTTAAACTTACTTTTAATCTTCATATATAAAGATATTAACAAAAAAGTAATTTTAATCACTAGAAGTATTTTACTAGATGAATTGTTGAAAATCTTTAGAGAGCCTTTCTTTCAATTTAAGAGAGGTAGAATCAATTTTTGACTTTGTAGCGAAGAATTCAAAAGTGATATCCTTATCAAAAAGCTGGTCTCTGGGCGTCAAAGTAGTTCCCTCTCTGTATTTGAAGCGCGAGTTGAAAAGGTTAGGTATAATTTTAAAGACAACAGGATCAGCAAGGAAGGCAATCAGATGAAGAATCCCACGAGAACTAAAGCTCCAGTAAGTTACAGTCATTATCCATGGTTGGTGAGACTTGAAAAAGAAGGTGTAGATCATAGCTACATTGGAGAAAAAGTAGCACATGAAGCATGTAACAGGGTAGAGACAAGTTCTTAGAATCAGGCTTTTAAGGCTTATTGAAGTATCAATTGTTGTTGGATTTCTATCTTCAGATGTATCAATCAAGGAATAGCTTAAATAGTTTTTACTTGTAATCCTATATACAACTATACTGGATATCGTTATGCAGTAGCTTATTGTAACCATGCTTAATCCATTTAAGTATAAAACTTCAATAGCTTCAATAATACTATTGCCATCTTTAAAGAAGCAATAGTTGTTTATGCTTTTTCCAAACATCCCTAAAGCTGATCTAATTAGTTGAAAGTGAATTAAGCTTACCTAAAATAGGAGCATCAATTATCAGGGCAAATCCAATTGAACCTATCCAGTAGAAAGTCTCCCACAACTTCTTAGGTCTCAGGCTTAAAATAATCACCAAGTGAAGGTTTAAAGCAATTGAGATATTGAGGAACATATAGATATGATATAGGAAAACTGTAGTATATCCCACAGCTTGGCAGAAGGCTGAGTCATCCCCTTCAATGTGAAAAGATGTTAGGGCATGTTTAATCAAGTCCACCACTGCAATTCCGGCCTGAAGGCGAATTGAAACTCTATTAAAGGCTTCCTTGTCATATTTCCCTAAGCTGGTTAATTGCTGGACATGGAATTTACTTACTGATAGAAATAAATACAACGAGTACAATAAAGGCGCACATTGCCGAAGCTATGTTTAAAGTTGTTGAAACAATCTCAGTAGAATTCATACCATACAAATTGTAATCTATCATTATTTAAGTGTGTAGATATGATCCAATACACAACTATGGATAGTGGGGATGAATAACAATTACAATCGAGTGGTAAATGTTATTGATACACTTTATTAAACAGAGTGCTTAATATTTGGAACATGACTATACTTATCAAGATAATGTTCATGTTGTAATTAATAATGGAAAAAAGATCAGCTCTAAAACAAAAGTTGGACCAATTGTCTGATTGCGGCTCACAGGAAATCATACTTATCAAGATAAGGTTGGTTTTGTATGGAACAATGAGAAACATGATCAGCTCTGGAGTAAAATCGGACCCACTGATTGTGGCTTAAGGTATGGTACTGGATTTGATCGTCATAATTTCGAAGATTTAATTCGGCTTTCTTTATTATCTTTGTTGCAAACTTATAACATCAATAGGGATTGCTTTAATAAATTCGATTTAGAAAAATAATTTATTACAAAAATAAAAAGGTGAAGGCTTTAATAAGCTAGGTAATTTTAATCACAACATTGATATGAAAGCGTCAAAAATAAAAATGGAGAATTCGATATATTTATTTCAAGTTATGGCGAAGGTATTTTAAATCGCTGACTGAAGAGCCATTGAAAGTTGAATTCTGGATCAACCCAACTGCATATTTAGCACAACATCGATTTAAAAAATGGCAAGCGACTGGAAGCTACGAGTAGGATCGGGATGGTTGAAGCTATTTAATTAAATTTGCATTTAATCTTTTATCCTATTTTAAAAACTTTTCTTTCCCAACCCTGACCAGGAGCCTTACTATAATTCTACTGGGTAGTTTGCCCACCCCACCCCAGGACAAGGTAAAGATGAGTTTGATAGATCCATTTAAAATGATCAATTAGAATTTTAAACTAAAATTACTTAACACCTGTTAAATTTTTTGAGTATATACTTCTGAGAAGTATAATAAACAAAATAAAGGGGAAATTAAGAAGAGAATGTTACTTTATTGACATGAATTTTGAGGATTAAATAGTATCATGGGAAGCCACATATTGCCCATGTATGTCATGGTAGACATGAGGCTTGTCCTGATAATGTTTCATTTATGACTTGAAAGGTTTGATCCCCATATTAGATGGGCAATTGATAAGAGTGAATCAATTTAATGATTAGTCAGGAAATCACTCATGGAACCACTTTCTCATGAGGGAATAATCAAAGATGTTGCAACATCTCCCCCTGGGGTGCTAGAAGGCAGAGCCTTGGGAATTTGATTGAGAGTGCTGGGTATATGGGCTTGGTATTGATCCAGTCTTGTGGTGGAGACAGGTAATTGTGAGTTGGGTTGTGTGGTCCTTGCCTTGTATAGGCAGAGTCAGTCATGGTGCATGTGTTTTAACTCAGTACAGGTGTCAATTCCTTTAATGAGTTAGGTATAATTAGGTTTGATCTCCATGTCAATTTTTGTTTCTCTTATCCCTGGTTCTAACTTGTGCAAATTGTGATTGTCAACTTAAATATTATCTCCAACTTGAAACTGTTTCTGTTGATGAGGATTTTTTTTCTCTCCACTATTTTCTTTAGTCTCTTGGTCTTTTTGGGTATGTTGTATGTCAGGATCACTGTTGATCAGTACTTTCTTAGGTAAGGGTAATTGAGTTCCTAACTTGGTTCTGGCAATGTTGGTTTTATGCCTGTAGACAACTTCATATGGGCTTTTGCATATATTTTTATTGACTCATGTTTGATATACAATTAGCGCTGTTAGGAGCATGTCAGCCCAGAGTTGCTGGTTGTTGGCAGATAAATTACTGAGCGCCTCCATAAGGGAACTATTTGGTATTTCAACTCTTTCATTTGCTTGTGGGTGATAAGGGCTGGCAACTGTGTGTTTTATCCCATTTTTAGTGAGTTATATGTTGATATTGATGGCAGTGAGTCCCGTTCCTCCATCTGTAATCAGGAGTTCAGGTTTTCTGAATTTGGCTATGACCTCTTTGCTAATAAATTGTCTTAAATCAATTTCTTTGTGTTCTTTTGTGGCTTGTGCAACAGACCATCTAGCTGCATAGTTGATGGAGGTGATAAAGTACTTTTTGTGTCAGGACTGAGAATTTAAGTCTCAACTGATATATTCTATTTTGTTGATATTTATGCCAAGACTTCTATTTTTTGTTTGTTTGTTTGTTTCTCCTTTACCATCTTTGGTCGCCTATATTTCCGCAAATACTGAACCATTTCAGCCCAAATTGGTGTCAGCCGAAAGCCCTCAATTCCAGCTTTCAGAATCTTACTTTTTGATGATATATTTCCGATTTGAAATTATGAGTTAATCTTGCTTAAACATAATTCTCCTATCATCTCCTTTTCATAGAATTGGGTATAAAAACCCTCATAGTTCTATTATCCCAAGCAATTCAATATCCTCCTGTTTAGGCTCATCAACAAAACTATTGTCTCAATCCTTGCCAATGAATTGTCTCACATTATTGCCTTTGTGCTCTTTTGTGGCTTGTGCTACGAGCCATATGGTTGCATAGTCAATGGTTATGATGATGTACTTCTTGCCTTTGCTTTCACCAGGCATAGGTCCCACAATATCCAGCAACCACACTTTGAAGAGTTCTGTGATGGATACAGGTACTACTGACTTGGGTGGTGCATTTTTTTTGGTGTACTTCTCACAGACTTTGCATTGTTCCAGTATCTCTCTGATATTGTCTAGCATGTTGGGCCACCAGTAGTGTGTCTTGAGATATTTGTGAAAGTTTCTGCTACAGGTGTGTCCCAGATCTCTGTGATAACGGAGGATTGTGTCAATCTTTTGTGTTGACAGAACGTAGGGTACAGTGTCACCATTTAGAAGGATTTGGTGGAGGGTACCATATACGTTTTTGAACAGATGTTTGTTCTTGAGGACTTTCTCTTGGATGTCCATTAGGGTGCCAGGTGGGAACCCTTCCTGGAGATTTCCCATGAATAACATGGGCCAGTTGGGGTTGCCATCAGCACAGAAGACATGTTTGCTGTATAGCCTTGACAGGGCATCTGCAGTCAGCATTTCTTTGCCTGGTTTATATTTGATTTTCATGGGGTATCTCTGTATGAGATTCATCCATTCTGCTTGTCTTCTTGACAAGTGTTGTTGTGTTTTGAGATTATCAGTGACTTGTGGTTAGTGAGTACTTTAAATGTTTGGGCTCCTTCCAGATAGCATTGTCACTTAATGAGGCAGTGTATGATGGCTACCAATTCCTTGTTGTGTATGGGATATCTTTGTTTGCCGTCCAATAACTTTCTTGATTCATATGTCACAGGGAGGAAGTCTTTTTCTGCTGTTTGGATACAGAGTACTCCTCCTATGGCATAATTGGAGGCTTCAGCTTCTAATTTTTACACTCCTTCACAATTTGAATACTGCAAAATAGGAGCAGTGGTCATGCACTCTTTTAATTGCTGGAAATGTTGGTCTCTTAACAGTGTTCATACAAATTTGGTTATCTTGCCTGTGATTCCAGATAAATAAGCAGTCAAGACACCCCAGTCAGGAATGAACCTTCTTAAATAGGCTATCAAACATAGAAATTTACAAAGCTCACTCTTATTTTGCAATGCTGGCATGTCTGTGATAGCTCTTACCTTTTCTGGATCAGACTTAATCACATTTTTACTAATAATGTGGCCTAGAAATGGGAGTTTGGTTGAAAAAAATTCACATTTGGAAGGTTTGGCTACTATCTGATTGTCTTTGAGGGTTTTGAGTACCATTGCCACAAAATTAAAAGCTTCAAGGCCCCAGGCAGGAATTGAACCCGCTCCTAGCCACCAGGCAGGGCTAGCGGGCAGGGGAGATTTGCCCGCACCTGGGTTTTTGCTTTTTTAAGCAAATCCAGGTGCAGGAATAATTCCTGCCCTAGTGGCAGTTGAGGGGCCTGTTCTGGGCCCCAAAAGCTACGCACAAGCCTTGGTGGGATTGGCTGGGCCTGGGCAGGCTATTTTTAGCTGCCCATTAAACCCAGATCAAGCCCACCCTCCATTAAGTAATTTGGGGTCCCCAATTGGGGACCCTTTTTTAATCAATTTCTTTAGGCTCAGGAAAGCCTGTCAAGCCAGTCCAAAAATGGTGATCAAATTGGTAAACCCCCATAACCCCAGAAGCCAACCCTGCCAGAACCAATGGCCAGCCAATCCAAGATGGACCACCAAAAAGCCAAACAACTGTTCCCAAAAACCCCAAAAATGACCATAAAGCAGCCAACCAAACAGCAGAACCTGAGATGCCAAGCCTTGCCACACAGATAGCACCAAAAGAATTCCTAGAGACACCTGCATGTGAGTAAGTATATAAATCAGAAGCACTTGAAAAAGTTCTGTATTGTCATTCTTACCAAATAAAGTTGTTATGAACCTTTGGTTCACCAATCTGTTTCTATACATATTTTTGATACTCTTTCATCTGCATACACCCAAGCGTCAGTACCCATCCACTGGGATAGATAGCCAGACTCCAGCTGACAAAACTGAAGCCTTTGACTACTACTGTCCACCTAATGCACTGTTTGGCCCAGTGCATTTCACTGAGTATCTCCCAAATCCTGACCACAAACCCTGAACCTTGGAAGACTTGCAGTGGTACACCCGCCCAAACACACCCAAGGAACCCTACCAAATTGTCTGTGACAGCAAAGCAATCATCATATACCCTTTGATCTTCAACGGGAAGTACAACAATCCTGCTGATTACCTGGTCCCCATGGAACCACCCCTGACACCCAAACCAACCACCTCAACCCCACCCACTTCTGATGTCACTGGCTATAGTAGTCAATTCCTGGGAGTGCTTTACCTGGCGCTCACAGGATTGATTGACTCTGCCTTGCCAGCAGCTGGGCCTTGGGCTGTGGCTGGGAAGGCCTTTTACTACCTGGTAAAGTTAGGTACCATCATCTGATGGGCCATGCCAGTACCTGCTTTGACTCCTTCCTCACCTGCTGGAGCTCCATGGTACTCTTAGTATCCTGAAAATCATGCAAACACCCTTCCAGTATTATTTTTTGTTGGGGCTATAGATAATTATATCATCTAGGTAGACTATGGTTATTTTTTAATGTGGTCTTTGAAAACTTCATTAATGAAGTTCACAAAGATACTGGGAGTATTTTTCATACCAAAGTTAAGGACTACACATTCAAACGGCCCATATTTGGCTCTTAATACTGTCTTTGAAATATCTTCAGGCTTAAAACAGATTTGATTGTATCCTGCTGAAAATTCAATATTTGTGAAGAACTGTGATCCTCCCAAAGCACCAAAGAGGTTGTCAATAAGGGGCAGGGGATACCTGTTCTTAATGTGACTTCATTGAGCGCTCTGTAGTCAGTGACAAGGTGCAGAACTGTCAGGGAATTTTTCCCTGACTACAGCAATATTTCTGTTATTAGGGATAATTCAATATCAGCAGTTTTGGGACTCTTAGACACCAACAAAGAATTAGTCAATCAATCAATTAGGGTCAATATTTCCAAGGACAGGGATCAAACCTGTAACCTTAAATTGATGCCAACTGTTAGTTTACGCTCTCAAAATTAATTTAAATTACCTTTATATATGGATTTGATTCAATTATCATCTGCTTTTGAATTAAGCGTTACTTCTGCTGTTGTTAATATTCCATTAATACACATCACTTACCATTTGAAACATGATTGGTTGCTTTCTTCTGGCTTGCCGCTCTCAGGTCCACTTCTTCTAGCTGAAATTGAGACTCCATACTTAATCTACTATGTGATTGAGTTAATAACCCACTTAAATATGCACAACCTTGTTGCTGGTTCCTCGCGTCTTTAAAATAAGTTCCTAATCATTTACATTACTCTAAAAAAACAAATGGAGGCTCAGCTCAAACAGGTATTCCTTTTTACCCATATTTTCATGAAAATCACTGGTAAATCTCCTCATTATCTAGGACCCTCTTAAATTGCTTCAGCCCATTTTGGAGTATTTAAGTGGGCATTTCCTTTCTTTCTTACCTGTTTCAACAGTAAAGCTTTTATTTCCAATCTAATTTTGTACACTCCACTTCTTCTGCACCCTCCTTATTTTTGAGACCATGAAAGGAATCCTATTCCTTCTCTGGTTTCTAGTTCTCTGCCTCCTGGTGGTGCTGACTCTTGACAATCCCACCCCCACCACAGATTGGCGCAATTCCTCTCCAGATGACTCTCACCAGAAGGAGTCCCTGGTAAACAGCTGGTCTAAATATCTCTCTGATCACTGGGAGAGGAAATTCCACCTTGGCCGGTCTACCACCTTACCTCCTCCAGCTGAACCTTCTTTGGTAAGGCCAAATGCCTCCTTTTATCTGTTGTCCTACTTGGTAGGTTATTAACTGCTGGGTAGGTTCAGCTCCATGATGGGTTGTTTTGCCTTCTTAGGTCACTTTGGATACCTAGCCATGGTTACTCTTCCTGTTGGTTTGGTTATTACAAGACTCAACTTAGGGGCCTTGGCCCACCAGATTGGGAACTTGTTCCCCATCAAGTGGGTCCCTGACAAGAACTCCATCTTTCTTAGCCACAAAAATATTGCTGTACCAAAGGGAGGTTTTGATGGTCAAACAAGCCAATTTTTCAGGGCCTCATATAGGTATTCTTTTAATGTGTTGTCTTCTTGTGGTGTCAATAAGTAAATGGGGTATGCCTTGGTACACTTTCTTTTAGGTCAATCTCGTGTTAGTTACCTCTATCAGATGGTAGTCCTAGCTTTTTCTCCTAGAATACCAAGGGAAACTCTTTGAAAAATTGTTGGCATATATAATACTGTTCATGTAAAACATCAACATTTTTTAAATGAATGAATTTGTATATACACATATCTCAGTCAATTTTAATGGCATTTTCCCCTCTTCTGTTTTGGTAATCTTTACAAATATGTGGTCCCTCATGAGGGTGTCAAGTTAAGTTGTGTACACATGATGGTGTATTTCTTCTTATTTTATGGTGAGGGTAACACTATCCCAAAAAATTTAATGTTTTCTTCTTCTCATCCAGTCTAATCCAAGCACTACATTGTACTTAGGTATTGAAATAATGGGGCCACCAAGGGTATTTTGTATATTACCTATTTGTGCTTTAAATGTTTTTTCTTCTTTGGTAACTGGAGTGCTCCTGTTATCTTCTATGCTAACTCTCCTGACATTGCTCTTGGTTATCAGTAATTTCAGGAGGTTGACAAATTTTCTTATCAACAATGGTATGGTCTACTCCAGTGTTGAATAGTGCTGTGCCCTGGTATATACAAAAACAGAAATGATAAGTGAGGATTTTATTTCTAGTTTGGGTGGCAAACAGTATGAGATCAGTGGATGGTACTTGAATCATGGTAATTAAGTCACACCTTGGTCCCTGTAAAAGTCTTGTAAAGTGGGGGAGGGCAGCTTTCCTAAGCACTCTCCTGAGATTTTCCCTCCTCAGTTGCATTTTCAGTAATCATCTGATTAAACTGAGTAATACTATTTCTGCCTTGAGGGGGAGAATTATTAGCTCAGTTGCTTTCTTATTGGGTTGAGTATTCTTCTATCAGGCACCCATCTAATTGGAAGTAAAATTCCAAGATGATGGATGATGGCAGAAGGATTTAGACCGGTAACCAAAGACCCCACAGGAAGGGATACCATCCCAAGGTGGAACAGCTCCCCAAATAGTCAATAACAACCCAAGAGAAGGTTGAACTGACCCAAGAAGAAGTGTGCCCCCATATAGATAAGAAGGAATGTGGAAGCCAACAATTGGAACACTTTGGGATTGTCAGGCTTTGTCAGGGATTGATTGTTCTGAGGCTCTTCCTTACGGGATGGATTGTGCAATAGGAGTGTAGCCGTATACCAGACTCCTGGAATCACACATACCAGAATTTCTCTAAGTGATGAGAATCAGGAGAGGAACCAGAATTGACTCTGTTTACCAGCAAAACGCTGGCCTTGAAGGCCTGCAGCAAGATGATCAATAGAAGCCATTTATACCCAATGGGCTTCTATAAGAAAGTATTAAAAATATCATGACTTCAGTGGGCTTTAAGTCAAAAGGTAAAAAGGAAAATAAATTGAGTGAGTTTAACACGTTATTTATTGAAAAAATATTAAAAATAGCTTACCAGCCTTATATAGCATGGTAACAAGAAAATAGTTTGGAGAAAATGTAAAGGAGATCAGGAAAAATGGGATTGAATCTGGGGAATTGGGACAAGTAGAGCTTAAAACTACAGTTTTTAAATTAAAATCAACATGGTTATGATTTCAACAATATAATAGCATTATTAGGACCAAGTTATGTGCCTAAAAAGCAGGCCAAGCTCTGGGGTAACTCTTATTTTCTCCACAGAGAAGCTGGGACCAGAAGAAGGACATACAACAGAGCCAGAGTACGACAGACCAGAAATCAAAGAAACAGTGTACAAAACCTTGGGAACGTCACCAAAAGTGTTTAAAAAACAATCCAAAGTTGTTTTAGAATCAAAATAATTGGCTAATGATTATATCAAAAGGTAACAATTGTTCAATCTTAAGAATTACACTAACATCACTTCCTAGGTAACTGATTAAGTGCAGGGAAGCCTTGGGTTTGATCCCTGTATCTGTATTTATTGAATAATTAAGATTAACTGTTACATAATTCAAAGGCAATATTGAACTTATACTACATATTAACTCTTTCTTTCTAGGTGATTTAACTGCCTCAGAAGACAAGAAACCCTCTAGTGTCAAAAACTTCATCTGAGTGTTGTTGTGACAGAAATTGCGGGATAGTATGAAGCTGTTTCTAAGTGGTGGGTAATTACCACCCAAATCCATATGGAATTAATGATTAACCACCAATGTGGCTTCAAATATCTTTTTGTAAAATTTCCAATTTTAATACCAGGATTAAGCAGAACAATTAATTTTAACCAAAGTAGCCCAAGATAAATGGACTGAGACAACATCAAAAAATCTTCAGAGTAAAATTCTGGACATTGGGAGGCACCACAATTTTCAATTTCAAGAATGGGGGGAGGAGCTGCAAAAAAAGGTTGGCGCAAAATTGACATTGGGCGGCACCAACAACAAAGTTCCAACTGCAGGACCCCATCTTCCAGAAACAATTCTGTTGAGAATCAGATTGTACGGAATATATCACAACAACCCAACCACAGGATGCATTTTTTTAAAAGTAAATTAGACCTTGGGATAAATGATTTTTATTGAGTAAAATTTTGGGAGGACTCAACTCTTAGAGTTGAAACAGTGAAAATTATTCAATATATATCAGAAAAATTGACTAAGCAATACCACCTGAGTCTTGACCTCCTATTCCTTCCACATCATCAAGTAAGTATCTGGTCCAGGTTGCAAAGAACCCTTGTGTGATTAGTTTCTGACAACTATGCTGATTGACAAGCTCATATTGGGTGACCCTCAAATTACACTGATTTATCAATGTCAATTTGGAAAGGGGAACCGGTTTCAGCTGACAGACTGGAGCAGCCATAACTCATTTCTGATCAACCGTTTGATTTAAATCTGTTAACTTGGTCAATCTTGATAAAGGTTTCCTGGATTTTTGAGCCTTCCTGCTTGGGCAGATAATTCCCAGCATGATGGAGCCTACTGTGACATTACCCTCTGCTTTAGCCCTGGGCACAATAGCACCATTTGTGAGATGGGATAAGGAGAAATTCTTATGAGCAGGTGGGAGTTTCATTGCAGCTAAGGCAAGTTCAGGGTGACCAATAGCAGTGGGATTGCACTTGTAGAACTCATGGATCAGATCTGAGGAGTTTGAACAATCATAGTGGGGAACCCATGAGTTTCAGAATCAGGATAACCTTTCCAAGACACCAAATATTCCAAACGGCGGCAATTCTTGCAGGAAGCCAGAATAAAATTTAACTCATACTCAGGTTCACCTTCCACAATAATGGGTTGGGAAGAGGGAGTCTCTTTTCCTTTGAAGGGAGTAAGAAGACATTCATGGAAGGTATGGAAAATCTTGAAAGCAGGAGGTAAATCTAGCTGATAGGCAGAGGGACCAATCTGACATTCTACCTTGAAGGGACCAACTTGCTTGGGACCTAATTTACAAAAGGGAACCTTAAGTTTCATATTGCAAGCATCAACCATGACTAGATCACCTGGCCTGTAAGTTGGCCCCTCCTGGCGCTTAAAATCTGTGTATTCCTTGTAAGTTGTCACGGCAGCGGCAAGAGTAACTTGAAGCTCCTGATGGACCTGCTTCAATGCAGCAGCTTGATCAGTTGCAGCTTCCACATGCTAACCAAACAAGGGCCCGTGTTAGAAGAAGGATTGTAACCCACATTGGCATAAAATGGCAATACTTGAGTTGACGTGTGCGGGGCGTTATTATATGTAAACTCTGCCATGGGTAAATTATCACACCAGTCATCTTGTTGTGCATTAGTGTAGTAGCGTAGGTAGACCTCCAAACTTTGGTTTAACCTCTCTGTTTGTCCATCAGATTAGGGGTGAAAGGCTGTGGAATGGCATAATTTGATTCCAAGAATTCCAGTAAAGGCTTCCCAGAACTGAGCAATAAATTGAGGACCACGGTCACTTACAATCTCCATTGGGATGTCATGTAAGGAAAAGATTCTATTCACAGACAACCTAGCTGTTTCCACCAAAGTAATTGTGGTTGAGCAAGGTACAAAGTGTGCCATCTTTGTGAAACAATCAACTACCACCATGATTGTGTTAAACCCATTAGAATTGGGAAGCTCACTGATGAAATCCACCGACTCAAATGTCCAGGGTCTTGCAGCAGGCTGTAGTGGAACCAGTAACCCAGTTGTCTTGTTCCAACTGACATTGGATCAAACACATATCAGGCAATCTCAAACAAAGGCTGCTACCTGCACAGCTAAACCTTTCCAGGAAAACTGGCGGAGGATTAGTTCTACTGTTTTGTTTTTCCCTGGGTGACCAGCCGTTGGACAGGTATGATTAGCCTCCATGATTTCATCCCAAATAGTTCCCTCAGGAACCCACAAGCAACCTGGATGATATAGGACAGGACCTATATTATGATAACCCTGAGGCTGACCTTCTGGGTTTGTACATGCTAGCTCCAATAGCCTATCATAACCTTTGGACAGAGGTTCATGGAACTTAACTTTGGAATATAAGTCCAGGTCTGCGCCCTCAGTTAAGGACATGGTGGCCAGCGTAGCAGGTGGAGGCAATACAAAAGGAAATACAGCCTCATCTAAAATCATAGTATGTGTGTTAAACTCAGCATCCATACTAGCATCTGGGAGATATGAAGGATTCCTGTTCAATGCATCAGCCAAGTGATTGACCAATCCCTTAATAAACTTATAGCGGAACTTGTATCTTGACAGGTCACCATACCATCTGGATTGACAACCCAACAAAACCCTGGGTTGTTGATAATATAGAAGGGCTTTGTGGTCAGTTCTTACTACAAATTGATGACATGTTGGCATGAGATGATGATGCCAATGCTTTAACAATTCCACACAGCCAACAATTCATTGTAGTAAATCATATAGTTGTGTTCTCAAGCCTCCTTCTTCCGGGAGAAATACCCTACAGGTCTCTCAATCCCATCACTAGCTGTCTGCAACAGCACACCAGCCACAGCATATTTAGAGGCGTCTGTGAAACCACAAAAGGAAGCTCAGGATCCATATGTCTTAACACTGGGGAGGACAACAAAAGATCCTTGACTGCTGAGAAAGCACTTGTGCACTCAGGTGTCCAGACTAAAGTTGTCTTTCCACTAGCCAAATATAAAGGGGCGGCCACCTCAGACAAGTGGGGGGTGAATTTCTTCAAGAACGTACATGTACCCAAGAAACTACAAAGTTGGGATACTGTCACAGGCGCAGCATACTCTTGAACCGCAGCTTCCTTGTCAGGGGCAATGGTGTGGTCATCCTCAAAGATAATATTACCCAGAAAGGTAACCTTACATTTAAAGAATTCACACTTACTCCTTTTGATGATCAAGTTTTCTTGGAGAATGCGCTCTACAACTGCCAACAAGTGGGCCTCATGCGACTCCTCATCTGGAGAAAACACCAAGATATCATCCATATATGTGATGGCAAAAACACCTAGGAGATCCCCCAGGACTGAATCAATTAACCGTTGAAAGCAAGCTGGGGCATTCTTCAATCCAAAAGGCATTACACAGAACTGGAAGATACCCTTCTTTGTTCTGAATGCTGTTAACCATTCCATTCCTTCTGCAATCCTGATTTGATTGAAAGCATTCAACAGATCCAGTTTCAAGAATACCTTGGCCTTCTCAACACACCTAGAGATCTATGCTTTCAGGAGTAAAGGATAAGGATCCAGAATTGTAATGTTATTCAGATTCCTGTAGTCAACACAAGGACAAAGGGACCCATCAGACTTCTGAACAAACAATAACGGGGAGCAGATCAACAAAGCCTTCTTAAAAATTTAGCCTTTTGCCAAAATGTCACAAGTCCACTCTTCCAGACATGCGTCTTCCTTCAAGGTTAAAGGGTAAATAGGAGACACAATTCTAATCAGATCAACAGTAACCTTAAATTCAAAGTCAAACTGAGTGTGCTTGGGAAGGACCTTGCCTCTGGTGGCGTCAAATGCTGCAGACCAGGGTTGTAAGCATGCTGGTAAATCTGAGCTTACGGGGACAGGGACAGGATACAATTGTATGGTCTGTGATGATTGCTCCAATTTAGACATATCCAACAGCAGAATACAAATAGTTATACCCAAAGAATGTTCCACCTGCAGCTCATTTTTCTCCAGTAAGGTTGATACATTATGATCTCTCCACCAACTCACTCCCAAAATGATAGGATACATCAGGGTAGAGCAAACAGAAAACTTGCAGTAAAAGACTGACCTGCAACTACAAAAGTAACTGGGTTCTTCAGCTGGAAAGAGGGAAAAGTTTGACAGTTCCCACCCCTAACAAGCATTCCCAGGTTGTACTTGAGTTGTAGCAAGTCAGCAGTCTCCACACTCATGAAATTTTTGGAAGCACCCGTATCCAAGAAATAGCTGGCTGATAGATAGTCTGACCATTTGCAATGCTACCATAGAACAAGAAGTAACCAGAAGTAGATTTATTTGCAGCAAAGGTAGCAATCTTGGCAGGGTCTTGTTTTTCATTGGTGGTACAGATGGTAGCTAAGGAGGCAGGATGCTCCTGGAAGTAACACTCAATCATCTCTTGGACAGCAGCCAGAAGAACGGGGTTATCACAATTGATAAAAACAAGGGGCAACTCTTTGGACGTAATCACGGAAGATTTTGCAGGTACAACGTGTTGAAGCATTGCCAAGGAACTATCAGGACCAGACACTACGGGGACCTCCTTCACATCACCGGGTTTGTTCACCACTGCCAATTGTAGCTGAGACAAGCTAGGGGGAGAACAATCCTGGCTTTGGTTGGAAGGAACTATCACGGGATTGGAACCAGAAAACCAGGAGTGCACAGCGGGCTTATCTTCAATTACCAACATACCTTGTTTGGAAGTAGACGGATTTGAGACCAGAGAAAGAATTTGGCTTACCAGGGCCTCAGTTGTGATTAACAGGGAATCCCAAACCGCCAAATACTGGGCAGTCTGGTCAACTTCTAACCACAACGCTGAGAGTTTATTCACCTCAGGAACATCAATTGTATGGCAGTAGGTAAGAAACTGAGGAAGGAATACTGAAAGCGGAGTTGTACCCTGATGGAAGGCATACAGTTTACAATATACTTTGAGCTCCTCAATAGTTACACACAAATTTTTTAGCAAAGGGTATAGAGATGCAATCTCAGTTAAAACATGTGGATTGCGCTCCACCGCGGACAACAACCATTCATGGGCATCTTCAGAAACCTTTGTCATCACATAGTAAACTTGGGATTTGTGACTAAGGCTAGAGCCGGAATAAAATGATAATGCTGACAAAACTTCACATGAAATTTCATCAGTGGGTGGAGAAGGAAAATAATCCGGACGCCAAAATAACATGATGTGACGGAAAATAGGAAACAGAGGATCCAGTCTCTACAACTGCAACCAGAGATTGAAACCACAAGCTAAAGAAAAGCCCAAACTGAAAACTCAGAAATTAACTGATGCAAATAAATATTGTAAACGCAGATATCTTGACAGAGCAGGAGAAAAGAAACACAAATTCATGACAAACCGCTTCCAAAAACTCAGATGTAGAAGAGTTGAGTAATGTGACAGAAATCACTGGATAATATGAAGCCGTTTCTAAATGATGGGGAATTACCACCCAAATCCACATAGAATTGATTATAACCACCAACGCGGCTTCAGATTTTTTTTATGAAATTTCCAATTGTAACTCCAGGATTAAGTAGAACCAGTAGTCCTAACCAGAGTAAACCAAGATAAATGACCTGGGAAAGTATCAATGCATCTTCAGCGTAGAATTCTGGGCATTGAGAAGGGACACAATTTTTAGTTTCAAGAATGGGGGGAGGAGCTATAAAATTGGCTGGCATGAAATTGACATTTGGAGGCGTTAACAATAAAGTTCCAGATGCTGGGCCCCATCTTCCTGAAATGATTTGGTTCAGAATCAGATTGTACAGGATATACTGTAACAACCCGATCACAGGATGCAATTTTAAAATTTAAAATTTAGAACTTGGGATAATTGATTTTTATTGAGTAAATTTAGAAGGACTCAACTCTTAGAGTTGAAACAGGGAAAACTATTCAATATATTCAGAAAAATTGACTAAGCAATACCACCTGAGTCTTGACCTCCTATTCCTTCCATGTCGCCAAGTAAGTATATGGTCTAGCTTAAAAAGAATCCTTGCGTGACTAGTCTCTGACAACCATACTGATTAACAAGCTCATATCGGGTGACCCTCATATTACGTCAATTTATCAACGTCAGTTTGAAGGGGGGAGCTGGTTTCAGCTGGTGGACTGGAGCAGCTGTGACCCATTTTTGATCAACCGTTTGGTTTAAATCCGTTAACTTGGTCAATTTTGATACAGGTTTTCCGGCCTTCCAAGCCTTCTTACTTGGATGGACAATACCCGGCATTATGGAATCTATCCTGACAGATAGTGATTGTTATGATTTTTTGGAATGTTGACTTTAAGTGCTGTGGATTTGATTAAGTAATGCCCTTAAGTTCATCTGTGAGTTTTGCTCTAAATTGTACAACTTCTTTCTCCCCTGCTAGAAAACATAGTAAAAATAGCATGAATTTAGATGTATAGGAGTTGATTTGCTTGCATCTTGTGATTCTGATCTTACTGTGTGGCTTTGGTGTGTTGTGTGATTGATGTGCACCTTGTGTGTTTGATTTGATTCAATCATTAGTACCTATATATATCTATTGATATGTATCAAATCATGTGTTTAATTTTTTTTATACACAATTTTTTTGCTCTAATCTGATGTTAATTCGTCCATCTCAGCAACTGTGAAAAGTACAGTATGCGCAGCAAAATCAGCTACTTAATTGGGCCGAGCTTTAGCAGTTATTGTTTCGGTTATTTAGAAATTAATCGATCAAAAGGTTTGTCCGAAATAAGCAGAATCACAATCTTCAAGCGTAACCTCACATTTACTCGGGGTTTCTGGTTGCAAGCTTTTTATCAGTTTGACTTGCCTAAACAGCCGTAATCAATTGCTAAGAGTTAAGCTTAGCACTTCAAAGCCCATCGATTATCAGTGAGGAATAAGAATTGGTTTCGAACTATTTTTTCAAGGTTTAGCCTATCGAAACTATGGCTCGTTGAAAAACGTTGAAAAACAATTGAGGAATTTATGCAGACTGGGTTTTCTTTTACGCATAATATAAATACTAAATCAAACCTCGCTCTAGTGAAGCAATATGATTGATACTCAAATTCTGATCACCAGACATGCTTAGCACAGACGTTTCCTGCTATATGCATGCCCCCTGATGAAAAAGCAGATCTATACTCATATTGGCTATCCTTGCGTTGGCCACCTGCTGAAAGCTTCTGCAAACCCCACCATATTTGTTAGTAAGGTTACAGTTTTCTACTTGAAATAAAGTTATTTAGATAATAAGTTATAAAAAAGATGTTTCTTTTCCAACCCAAATCTTCACCTAGGAATTATGACGTAATGATACTTAATTTCCAGACGAAAGTTTCATGTGATTAAATATCTTTTGCAATTGCTCTAGCGTGGGCTTGGGTTAGTAATCAAGTTCATTGACGCTTGTCTGAAACTTGAAGACATAACGAAGCAGCTTATTCTTCCTTGTCTAGGACTAGCTTTGAATAAATTTGCTGTATAAAATTTCAATTTGAACAATTTAAGAGCTCGTATATTTCATCAGATCTAAAGATTGGTTTAAACTGAAATTAAAATAGAATTTAAATGAATTGGGTGAAAGCACGAGGCAAAAAATAAATTTGAGCTTTGAAAGCCAGAAATTTTAATATAAATTGTTTAAAACCTGTTGTATGAAAAATTCTACCTTTGCTCCCATGATGTATCAATCACTCCAGTGACCCTCGTCACATGGTTCTAGTATGCAGTTATCTAGAACCTCACATGTCTTTAGTGCCAAGCGATCAAAAGAAGTATAAAGAAAGCTAAGCCTAGAACACTTCAATATGTATTCACCTCTCATCTTCGTTCTAGTCACCTTAGTCCTTGGTCAAGGATTTCCTGATACCAGCTCTGAAGTAGTCCCCATTGGATTCACCCTACCTGATGTCGCCAATGAGTCTGACTTGATTAAATCAGTCGTGGGAATGAAGCCCAGCAAATGCCAAGGAGATCCCTGCTTCTCTGCATCTGCTGGCACCAAGGACCGACAAACTGGAATTCCCCTTCCAAGCCTCTTGGACTTTATCACCAAGAGCCATGAAAAGACAGAGGCACTACTTAAAAATGGAGTCACTTATGCCAATATAACCACCACCAAAGATCGCTACTGCAACTTTGCATCAACCCCCACCTTCTCTTTTCACAAGTCCAGAAATATTGACGAAAAGCTTGTTGTTTCCATTGATAGCTGGAACACTATAGTTGGTGTTTTTAAGCAAATTGATTCTGTCAATTCAAGCACCATCAGCCACTACAAGCTGTCTTCAGAGAACAAAAAATCACTATTGGATGTCCTTGGCAGCGCCCTTCCCTACCTAAACAAGGAGGCGGCAAAAGATTGCAGCCCTCGGGTTAAGTTGGTTGGTTTAGCCTGCCACTCCTATCCTTTTGAGGCCACTTACGTCGATTCCAAAGGAGAGCATACCATCCGCAATCCTTCTGAGGATAGTGTGCTTCTACCCAACTTTGGCGCCACTGGAAAGTTCTTCACTGCCATTGTTGACTGCAAAAAACGCAACTAAATTCTAAAATTCTACTCACAATCCCTTGACTCGGATTTGTTCTTTCATTTGCTTATGATGTCACCCTTTAGACCAAAGTCGCTTACACTATTGTTTATATTTGCATTATCCATAAAACTTGTTTCAAGATGGAATGTCTAAGGAGAATGACTTACTCCTCTTTTTTTATTGTAACTGAACTATTTTAGCAGAGTTATAGAAAAGGAAAAACAAATTGATTATGTCAGATAATGGCTTTATTCTAGAACACATAGTTGATATAGTCTGTAATGTGGCTTCAGGACAAATGTGTCCTCTTAATTGAGACACTATTATTGGAGTAAATATATTTTTATCCTTATTTAGAAGCTATTTTCTTTAAGGTTTTAGTTGGCAACTAAGCCTGGCATGTCTTGTTTTTGAGCCTCTGGTGAGTCAATCCAAGCCATAGATATTTTTCTAGAGTTGAGAACTTCCTAATAAAACCACTTTTTTGACAACTCCTTAGCTGCTTTACATCTTCATCTTCAGGAGTGATGTTTTTAGGAGATTCTTAGGACCTTAGGATACATAACTGATCAATCTTATCTCCAAAATGATAAGTGTCACAGCCCATATCAGAGTCCAGCTGGACTCCCACAGGGGAGGCAGGTTGGTCCTGGAAGGCCATGTACACAGTTGGTACAATCCTGACAATATAATTTATAGCAGCAGCCAGGGGACGCCAACTTCCAGTATGGAGCATGACCTGATTGGCCAGCCCCAATACTGTAATGTAAACAAACCCCAACTTACTAAAGTCTTGGGCAGGAGGCACATTGAGCAAGGGGGGAGTTGTCAGGATTCACCTTTTTATAGCTACTACTCTGCTCATTTATTTATTTGGCTTCCATTGGCTTGTAGTTCTTTGCATTATTGGTTATTATTATTCCATGCACAATCCCTTCCTTTTCTCTTCATTTTCCACTTTTTGAGTTAAAATTAGGCTTTTTTAAAGCCTAGTTATGATTTAAAATGCTGGTTAATAATTTTCAAGCTCCCCTTACCTTTTTGCATCTGGTTTTGAACCCTGGGCCTACACGCTGAAGTTAGAAAACTGTTTCTGAATCACTTACTTTTCATATATGCCTGATTACGTTTTTAAGGCTTCAGACCTGGTTTTCCCGTACTTTCTTGCTTGCTTTAACTTCACAACCATTGCCATAACCACTTTCCTCCTCCTGGTGACCCTTATCCTGAAGTCTAACTTTTTAAGTTAAAGAAAACCAAGCCATGTTTGTTCCTTTTCAAACCTCTTACCATTTAACCTTCTCAGGCTAAAATACTCCATTCTAAAGTTGCACCTCATTCTCCTGAGATGAATAAAAAGGCTTAGTTCTTCATTCTCAACAATAAGTTGAGATTGTTTGACTTGCACCTCAAAAAGGTACTTGTTAGGTTTTGTGGCTTGTGTTTCTTTTTAAATATTAGTTTAGTTTTAACTTTTGGTCCCATGATTCTTTTTGACTTCCTTCTTCACCAGTTTGGTAGTTTTTATAGTAGTACACACAATTTAATTTTTGACAGCTTTAATCCTCCCACTAGTGTAGAACAATTCCCAGACTTAGAGATTGACTTTTTGACCAAATCATCCATCATTAGGACTGTACTCTATTTTATCTTCTTAGGGTTAATAAACTGCCTTAGTCCTTATTTCACCTTGTATAAGCTTTTAGGAGCCTTAGTACAGTTGCTTTTGCAGACCTTGCCCACCTTTTTGTATTTGACTAATATAAATATCATTGGGTTAAAAGCTTTAGTTTACAATCATCTTCCCCAGACCATGAGACCTTACAGGAGTGGAAGGAATCTCCTTCATGATAGTTGGAATTGGGCCTCTAGAGTGGCCAGGAGGAAGATCCAGGTGGTGAAAGTGGAAGAACTCCAAGTCAATGGTGTGAGGTGGCTTAACCAGATGAACAGGAGAAGAACCAGGAGGGAAAGGATGGGAGCAAGTGTATTGTGTACTAGATTCACAAAGAGATGCAAACAGAATGGTTATATTGGCGAAAAAATAGATAATTCCTACAAGAAAATGATGGGTCCTGGGCATAAAGTTGTTTATTTCAAGATTTCAACCATGAGAAAGGCTTCTCCTCCTCACTATTTATACTTAATGGGGAATACTTAGCTTTTTGTGCCACCAGAGGCCTGGTGGCATCATTTTCAGTGATACTTGTGAAATGACTTGGAATTGTGCGCTGGGACCTGGGGAGGGAAGGGAATTGGCTGTTTCTTCATGGTCATGGGTTTGGCTGCAAAATGCCAATGTGCCACAGCTATTATTAGAACCTGTGAGCAATCAAGTGCCTGATTGTATGATCAAACAATTGATTTCTCAATTTATCATTTACTGATAGCAAAGGGACCTGATTTAATGTTTAATTTCAATGCCAGGGTTTTGCAGCATGTGGGGCTTGCAAACCCCTGGCCATTCACGGTCAGAATAGGGGTTTTTCCTTCTAGGAAGACAGTTGACAATGCTTTTCACACTGTTGGCTGTTTTATCTCCAGGCAAGCTAGCTGATTGTCTAGGGCATTCTGGACCCTGACAATAAGGATAACATAAATTTTTCTTCTTTCTTACTTGACAAAAGTGGAGTCTTTTATGGATCATTAGACCATCTTGAAATCTTTTCCCAGATCTTTAACACATCACATGCTCTAATCATTTCTAATCTAATCCATTCTTACTTTATTGGATTAAAATTTACCTTTGTCAAGTTTTAAAGCCAATGATTTATCTCCACCATCATAGAATTTTATACAGGATGTGTTAATCTCTTAAATTATTTTTGCCCACCTGGGTGTCTTGCTCCTTCATTAATTATTGTTCTTGTGGGATATATAAAGGGGCACCCTGGTGGGAATACCCTGTTGTGGATCAGCTAACACCTTAACCATGTTAGATGTTCTGTAGTCTAGCTTTAAAGGAATTTCCCTGTTATCTACTCTGACTTGAGTAAAATAAGCTAGAAGGATGGCCAGGAGCTTTTTTGGACACTCTTCTAGGGGCCCATTATAGAGTTTGGAAAGAGTTTGATTTAACAGCTCATCTAATATATCTCTTGAACATCAACTTTCAGATGATAGGAAGTTATAAAAGTGTGCTGGGTGCCTTTTTGATGAGATATCTTTAGTAGCATAAGAATTTGGTTTCTTTACTCTGATTTCTAATGAAGATTTTGGGTTAATAAGCTTACTGATTTCCCCCAATAAACCTTCTAGCATAGTTACCAGTTTGGACCTTTCTTATACTTCTGGTATTTTTTACATTATTTTGTGACTCCATGTACATTGGGGTAGATTGCTGGACACTTTCATGGCGGATTCTCTCATAAGTTCATAAGTATTTATAGGACAAGGGAGGAGAAACCAAACTCTAAAAGCATTGGCAACCAGCAACATTCTCAGAGGTGAAATGATAAGATGATATACTCCAATCAGAGGCATGGGAGATTACAGCCAATAAAACCAAGGAGATGCAGAAAAATAAGATGCTGATAAGTTGTGACTGGATTTGGTAAACAGATAATTTCACAAAGTGGGTCCACAATTTCTTCAATTTTGATCTCAGCAGCAACAGAAACCAAAGAATTGATGCCATATATTACGAGGAGCCTTAAAGGGATTTATTCAAGCATGAGCTCTATTTCCATTAAATAATTTTAAACCCTTGATAAATTCTCTTACAATAAGTTAAATGTTTATTTGACTACTAATGTAGTTCTGGGATCCTTTTTAGCTAATGTGGATCTAAGAATTGATTATGATGGGTGTAGGATTAATTTTATTCATTTGTCCTCTAAAATTGAGAGGAAACTCAGCAATGTCATAATTCAAGTTTAGGAGCAGAAAACACCAAACTTCCTGATTTCAGGAGTTTTAGCTTTTGGGGCCCTATTTGAGGATTCCAACATATTTTTAATCAGGTTTTTACACAAGCCACATGTTATCAAGAGCCTAATTTATAGCATAAATCTTTTCCAGGAACATATTTTTAAACATGGTGCCTTTGATTCTTGCTTTTAAGGGGTTCAGCAACCCATCCAGGGGGGCATCATCTATGACAGACACCATATGTGTGTTTAAGGAGCTCAAAAGGGTTTCTGGCTCCTGTGCAACTGAAACTCAACAGTATCATAAAGCGGTGCTGAACCATTGATTTGTGATAAAATAGTATGTTTTCTTTATAAGAGTTTTCTTTGTAGGTCACCACAAGCATCAAAAATCAGCTGTCAACCCTTAATTACACTGAAAATTTATATCAGTAGTTCATTGGCTGAACCTCATATCCTTGGTTTGCTATAATGGAACATGACACTCAGTTTAAATTACTATTTGACCTTAGGATCATATACATATAAACATGGTGATATATTGGCAGTTATTGTTGCTTTTCCTGGTCTATATTATATCTTTAGAAAAACACATTTGCTAAACAACATGAATCCTGCTTAATTTTTGGGGATATTATATTGATGTTTGAAGTAGATAAACAAACTTTAGTCTATGGGGATGATAAATCAATTATATCACTTCAATAAAAATATCTAATTATTTGAAAATGGATATTATATGACAATTCTTTATCATGGATGGAATAGCAACATTCTCCTTCAGTGAGATTGTGCAACTTTTAGATCTCTGGGAGGAAACACCTGTTTCAGCCTTAATACATAGGGCTCTTGTGTAATGAAAAATATAGCAGGCATTGCAGTCATTTGCTATTGGAGGCCTTGATAAATGTTTGCTGCCTAATGTCACGAGTGACAAACTCCTATTGACCATGCTTACTGGAAAACCTCAACTACAGGATTCAAACCCTGACGCCCTGTGGGCCGCCAGCCCGCAGATTTTTGGGCTTGAACCAGAGAAGGATTTGATTTCAGAGAATCCTCTGAAGCTTGATGAGTCAAAATCACCTACATCAACACTCCCCACGTTAAAGGTTCCTGTAAACCAACCAATCAGTGGGTGGGCCTAGCCAAAAAACCCAAAATAACTTGGGCCACCATTAAAAGGGAAACAAAGAAACTTCCTCTAAAACACAAGCCACCCAGAGATGACCAACTACACGACCCAACAAGGAAATTTGAGTATTCTCAGTTCAAACCAGCCAATGAATTAACTCCTGCAATGGATGCCACCAAGGACTGGAAAAACCTGGTAGACAGTAACACCTGGGCTAAAGAAATTTGTAAACGTTTACCCATGACAGATGGGCATACTTATACCCTGGACTGCCAGGAAGTTGCCCATTGCCATTCTTGTAATAAAGTGACATGGAACTTTGGTTCAACCAGGGTATTCATATTTGATATTAGTTCTATTTCATCTACAGTCTACCTCCCACAGTTTTACACCTCACACCCAACAACCCCATGAAACCGCAGACCAGCTGCCCAACCTTTACCGTCCACCAGGAGCTCCCTACGGCCCAGTACGTTTCACTGAGTACCCCCCCCCAACCCTGTGTATTTGGAGTTCACCCTAGAGGAAATCCTAATCTACAACCCCAAGGCTAGACCTAAAAGGACTGAGACTATCTACAGGGAAGGCAAAAAAATCACCATACCTCCCCTGCTATTCCGCAACAAGTACAACTACCTGCCCATGTATTTGGTCCCAATGACTCTGCCTCTCACCCCGCGGCCCAACTGCCCGCAAGAATCCATTACTGCCAATAAACACTTCCACTCAGATATTTGTAGTGATGTACATCACTCTGATTGGCTTGATAGATTCTATGGTACCTGCCAGCAGACCTTGGGCTCTCCTGGGCAAATTTTTATCCTATATTGTAAAGTTAGCCCCAATCTTGTGGTGGGCCCTCCCTGCTGGGCCTGCAGGCCAGCCACCCGCAAGTTCCCAGGAACCCCCCACAGGCTGGATCCCTGACATTATGGTGATCTACCTCAAACACAGTAATCTGGACCAAAGATGTGATAACTCTTTGGGCATCTTGTATGCTACTTCTATTAATTTCAGCTTACTATGCATACAAGCTAGCTACCAACCTAATTGCATCAGCAACCCAATACCAAACAAGCACAGAACAGAAAGACGCCCTGCTTGGTGTTGAGAAGAGCAAGACCCCAAACTTGTAGGTGCAGAACATTATAGTAAATCAGACCACAACCAAAGTGGACATGCCTCAGATGGGGAAACTATCCCTAGAAGAAGCCAGAAGAGCCATGCCAGTCCTCTGTCTCCATTTTCAGGCTAATGTGAACTCATATTCCAATGGCACTGAGAAAGTCTTTGGAGTGGCCTTCATGCTCTCTGCCAATGCCTTAGACTGGTTTGGGAAGGCTGCTGCTGAGGACGCCAAATTCTGCCTGGACTACTCCCAATTTGAGAGTGAACTGATGGCCACTGGTGACAACCAAGACACCAACCACCACACCCTCATCAGTCTACTAGACATTAGATGAAGGCCCTGCACTTTACAAGCCTACACCAACAAGTTCCTGAAAATGAAAGCCAGAACCCAACTTGAGACTGAGTTATCAGCCATCTTGTACTGCTGGGGAGCCTGCCCTGCCTTGAGGAAACTCCTTAAACACCATCCCCCTACGCTTGACCTAGATAAATTACTCCTTTTGTGTAGAGGATTGAGCCTCAACCAGGAAGGCACCCCCTCTTCCACTCAGCGCGCAAACCAAGCCCCAACACCCAACAGACCAGGAATGTCCCCTGATGAACTACAGCGCCACTACTGTGAAGGGTTGTGTTTCTACTGCCACAAACCTGGGCACCTCACTAAGGCTTGCCCCAAGAAGAGTGATCCCAAGGTTTCTTAAGCACAAATAAACACCTCCACCCATTCTTACAAATCTAGTATAGACTGCTCTTGTCCTGGAGTAAGCTTTTTACTATGTTTTTGGTTAGAAAATCTTTCCAATTTTTAAGTCCAAACTAGGCCAACAACATTAACAATTGTGCCTAAATGATAGTAAAGTTTTAGTAGTAGATGCTGCTGCAGGAATAGTTGCGGGACACTTGGCAGTGTCTCACGGCATCCCAACCTGCAGCAGTTCAAGTTAAAGTAGATTATTATAAAAATAGATGTAAACTGTTTTGGTATGCTATTAAAGTAAGACATTTAAAAATAAACATAAAAACTTAGTGTAATAATTGGAAAGCAAGATGCCATCATCTGATCTGATTGGCTACTTTAAAGCTTAGATGATTAGATTTATTAAGCCAAGGTAAGCCTTCACTAAGCACAATACTAAATTTCTCAACTCAAACTTAAACAATTCATTTCAAATTAAAGGTAAGCTTCAAAATATACATATAATACTAACTATTTTAAGAATATATGATCAAGAAAATACAAGGTAAGCTTAGTCTTAAAAGTTTTGAAGCTAACTTTGCTTTATAAAGGTAACAATTTAGAAAAAAACTAATTCAATTCAAGAACAAATCAAGGTTCTATTTTCAGGTAAGCTTTTCATTAATTTTACTAATCTTTTTCAAATCCTTTTAGATGGACTTGGTTCACAGCAGATCTAGGTGTGGGTAAGTTATTTTAACAGATCAAATTTACTAATATAAATTTTTAAAAACCAGATCTTTGCCCTGAATTAGATTAAGGTTTGGTAAGCAATGTTTTGATCAAAACTTTTTAAAATTAAGCTGTATTTGAATAGGTAATCATTTCCAATAAACTATCAACCTTCAATACTTTTAGATAGACATAGTCTACAGTAGATCTTGGGTTTGGTAAGTTTTATTTTTGCTATTTTTCCAACCTAGATTTAAAAAACCAGACTTTTGCCCACAAGCAGTTCTTGATTTGGCAAAGCCATTAATTTCTAAAAATTTACCATACTAGATTAGGGACTCTCAGATTTTTATCCCAAAGCTGATCTTGGGCCAGGTAAGCTTTTTGATAACTTACTGACCTTTTTTAAAAAAATCACAAACTTTCCCCCTGCAGCAGATCTTGGGGTTGGTAAGCAATTTTTCACTAATTTTACTAATCCTAATTTCAACCCCCAGATTTCTGCCAAAAAGCAGATCCTGAGGTGGGTAAGGTTTTTTTTAGTTTAAATAGATATTTTGACAAAAAAAACTGTTTGTCTAATTCAGTTTTTATTCAACTAGCTTTTTTAATCCAAATTTAACTTAATACTTTTTAGTAATATATCCTATCCAATTGCTTAAAAAACCTATTAAAAATATAATTATTTTATTTTTTGCACTTATTAGTTTTTAAATGAAACACTTGGTGGATACTTTGCAAAGCTTTATTGCCAAAAACTACATATTATCACTCAAGAACTTTTAAATTGTTCCTAGCAAGACTTATGCTTAGCTTATTTTATGTTGTAGATTTGAAAACCTTTTTGGCATTTGTTTTCAGTTTTTAGATCCAACTAGAACAATTTCAAAAATATTTTTTAACTTTAAAGTGTCAAAAAACAACTGTATTACTCAAAAAACTATTTTGTTATGGACATTTATTTTGTTTTTGCCTTATTATTATAAAGATCCCTATCTTAAAGCTATTTTGTTATTTACTTACCAAAAATTAAAACCCTAAAAAATTAAAACATCACCAGTTTAAAAAAAGAATTTTAATTGAGATGGATTTTATTTCCAAGTTTTTTAATAAAAATTAAAAGGATATGTATGCTAAAGAAATCCAACCCAGCCAAATGAAAAAAATTAAAATGTTTAAGGAGATATCCACAACTAATTCAGATACTGCTAAAGAATAAAAAGTACAAGCTTACAAGTGAAATATAATGCATAAAAATAATTATTTTAGAGCTATAATAAAAAAGATGAACATGTCAGAACAAAAATTATATAACCAATTAAAAAACCTATATATTTCAGTTAAAAAATTGTATCATATGGTAATGCTTATGGACTACATCAGCTAAGCCAAAGAAAAATATATATTTATATGAAATGCTTAAAATTTAAAATAAAGGTATTGATTTGCCCTTTAGAATTCAAAAACTGTTATTGAAAATAAAAGGTTATTATGAAAGTATTGTAGTTTTAAAATAATGTAAGAATTATTCAATCTTCCAATTCTAAAATGACAAAGGTATAATCCATAATAAAAGTATAAACTAATTAAATAAGGCCTTGCTGATATTTTAATAGAGATAGTTGCATAGCTTCTCCTTATACTTCTCTGATGTAAGTTGCACAAACAAAGCAACT
This sequence comes from Entomophthora muscae, assembly GCA_014839935.2. Taxonomy (NCBI): domain Eukaryota; kingdom Fungi; phylum Entomophthoromycota; class Entomophthoromycetes; order Entomophthorales; family Entomophthoraceae; genus Entomophthora; species Entomophthora muscae. The sequence goes on from QTSX02007210.1 coordinate 176,712, forward strand.
ATCATTTTTGTAATAATAAAACTGTATTTTTGAAAACCACTAAATCATCTTAGAAAACAAGAAATATGAACAAAATTAGAATTTTTGCTGAAACTATCAAAAAGTCTTTCTGCTAGAGTAGCAGAAAGATACCAGTGAGCAGCTATAAAAAAGAAAATAACTTTAACACAACTGTTCTCTTTTGGTACCCTGCTCATCACTCATAGCTTTATATTCACTAATTTCTAATAAGATTTTACAACCATATCTAAAAAATATTGAAAAAGATATAAATTTTATGACTACCTTTGAATAAAGCTATTTATATCTATAGACTAGAAAGGCATACCAGCAGGAAGCCATCATAAAAAGCTTTTTACCAGATATAAACTAAAAGCTCATACCAGTGGGCTGTCAAAAAAGAGTGAAGCTGAGCGTAGCACAGCTCTGCTCTTTTGGCAACCAGCCCGCACATCTTTTCTTTTACCAGCTATAACCGGAAACACATACCAGCGGGCTGCCGTAAAAGAGTGAAGCTGAGCGTAGCACAGCTTTGCTCTTTTGGCAGCCAGCCTGACACATCTTTTCTTTTACCAGCTATACACTAAAAATGCATACCAGTAACCATCATTAACCGCTTTTTACCAGCTATAACTGGAAACACATACCAGCAGGCTGCTGTAAAAGAGTGAAGCTGAGCGTAGCACATCTTTGCTCTTTTGACAGCCAGCCTGAAATATCTTTCCTTTTACCAACTAGAGTTAATAGAAAATTTTTAGAAGGCCACTGATTTAAAAAAACAAAAAAGAGTTGCATCTAGGATACCTAGATGTGTACCCAGGCAGGATGCTGTAAAAGGGCAAAGCAGGCAATGCTCAGCTTTGTTCTTTTGGCATCCTGCCCTCCACACCACGCTTGTTTATCCAAGTTGAAGTGAAAACACTCACAACATCCCAGACTGTGGAGGCTTTCATTGATACCAGTGCTGAAGAGAGTTTTATTGACGCCATCCTTGCAAAGGACCTAGGACTGAAGGCCACCACTGAAGGCGTCAAATTAATCATGGGAAACAGCTCTCACAACTAGGGCTTCAGGTGCACAACCAAGTTGCCATTGGAAATTGGCCAGAACATTTATACAGAGCTCCCCATAATCCTGAAAGGACTTTCCCACCCCTTGATCCTAGGGGACTCCTGGTCCCAAAGACACAGTGCTATCCTAAATTTCCGTAATCAAACAGGCGCTTTGAAGGGAGACAATTTGTGTGATATGGTGTCATTCCAGCTGGGTACAACCAGTAAAGGACCCAACACACTCCTGACCCTGAAAATGGAACCCAGTGTGGGGATCCTACCCGCCTCCTTAGAGAAGTGGAACCACATCTTCAGCAAGGAAGCAGCAACCCATCTCCCCAGCCACTCAATCTACAATCACACCATAGACTTGTTACCAGGAACCCAACCACACCACAGCCCCATCTACAGTTGCAACCATTGTGAACAAGTAGCCCTGAAGACATACCTAGAGGACATGACAAAAAAGGGTTTCATCCAGGCGTCAAAGGCCCCTTGATTGTCACCCATGCTATTTGTAGGGAAGAAAGATGGCGGGATGTGTCCCTGTGTGAACTACCAGAAACTGAAAAACATTACAGTGAAGAACTGCTACCCCATCCCCAACGCTGACAACCTTTGTGATGTACTGACTGGAGCCCAGGTGTACTTGAAAATTGACCTGAGAGACGCCCTCAACCAGATCAGAATCAAGGGAGGAGACAAATACAAGACAGCTTTCAAAACCAGATATGGGTTGTACAAATACCTAGTTATGCTGTTTGGCTTGTGCAACGCCCCTAGTACTTTCCAAAGGATGATCAACTCCGTCCTAGTAGAGTACCTTGGCCAATTATGCATGGCATATTTGGATGTCATCCTCATATACAGCAAGTCACATGAAGAACACCTCCAACACCTTGACCAAATACTGAAGAAACTCTTGCAGGCCAACCTACACGCCAAGCTGAAGAAATGTGAATTCTTTCAGTCTGAGGTCAAATTCTTGGGATATGTGGTGAAGACTGGTGGGTTTGCTATGGCGCAGGACAAAGTGGAAGCAGTAACAGCCTGGCCAGTACCAAAATGCAGAAAAGACATGATAAGTTTTTGGGCCTGGCAAATTATTGCAGGGATTTCATCCAAAAAATTTCTCAGATTACACTTCCCCTGACCCGCCTTTGCTCTGACAAGGTCCAGTTTGTCTGGACTGATGAGTGCACCTCTGTGTTTGTGACCCTGAAGGAAGCATTCACGTCTGCCCTGGTCCTTGTCATGCCTGATCCATCTAAACCTTTTGTGCTGGAGACAGATGCGTCCAACTTTGCGGTGGTGGGGTCCTTCTTCAGAAAGGAGAGAATGGTATGCTACATCCTGTAACATATTACTCCAAGAAGATGCTGCCACCTGAAGGGAACCACCCAATATACAACAAGGAGATGCTAGCTATAATAAAGACATTGAAGCACTAGCGCAGGTAATTGTGCGGTGCTGAACATCCAGTAAAGGTCCTGACAGCCCACAAGAACTTAGTTTACTTCTTTAGACACACCAGCTGAACCAACGACAAGAAAGATGGGCCTTAGAACTGGCTGACTACACCTTGACCATAGACTACAATCCAGGAAAGATTAACGTTATACCAGACGCCTTGAGCAGGAGAGCTAACCTGATTCCCTCCTCTGTAGATATCAAGGACTGCAACACCCACACACTACTAGACCCCACCAGCCTAGGAATACAACTGAAGTACTTGAAGATTGCCGCCAGCAAATCCAACATGATAGGAGCTCAGAAACAAGACATCTATTCAACCAAACTAGTTGAAGCCCTGACAAAGGACCTGGATTGCCACCACTCAAAGAAAGGATACTCCCTGAAAGGCGCTATCCTACTGCTCCACAACAGAATCTAAATACCCAAAGGCCAAACCCAAACAAACATATTGCTTGACCACCACAATTAAGAGATGGTCAGCCACCTGGTAGGCACAAATCCCTCTCAAGTATCAAGCAGAACTGCGCATGGCCAGGCATGAACAAGGAAGTAGCTGCCTAGATCAATGGTTGTGAAGCCTGCGGAAGCACCAAGACACATTGATCAAAGCCAGAAGGACTACTGAGACCTCTGGACATCCCTGCTGGACCCAGGAAGTCAGTGTCAATGAACTATATAGTAGAGCTCCCCCCTTCAAAATCCTTTGACACAATCCTAGTCATGGTTGACTGCTTCACAAAAATGGCTTACTTTCTCCCAACCACTACCCACTGCACAGCAGCTGAGACTGCCAGACACTTCCATGACTGCATCTTGACACAACACAACACTCTGGAAGAAATCATCACCAAACAAGGACCCCAGTTCACTTCCCTCTACCGGACCCAAGTGATGAAGGAACTTAGAATAAAACATTGTGTGTCAACCTCCTACCACCCACAGGCATACAGATAAACTGAACAGTTCAACCAAATCTTGGAACAATACCTCTGATGCTACGCCAACACAGACCAAGACAACTGGGCAGAGATGTTACCCATGGCACAATACACCTATAACAGCAAATACCACACATCCACAGGTATGTCCCCCTTCAAGGCAACTACAGGTTTGATCCATCATGGGACCCTAGTATTGGTAGCAAGGAACAGAATACAGCAGGACAAACCTGGATTGAACAAATACACAGCAACCAAGAAACCTGCCTAAAGAACTTGACCTGCGTTGCTAAGATCTACAACGTGTTTGCCGGCAAGCAAAGAGTCCTTGGGAAACTTCTGAAAATAGGCAATGAAGTTTACCTCAACTCATGGAAATTTCCCCAAAAAGTACCCAGTAGGAAGCTAGATCACCACCGCTCTGGCCCTTACAAGACTATAAAGCAAATAGGAGAAGTGGCGTACAAACTAGAACTGCTGCCTACTTGGAAAATCCACAATGTCTTCCACCAATCACTGCTATTCAAGAAAGAAGAAACCTCACTTCTCCACCAGAAGATTAAGACCAATCTCCCATCTATCCAGGAGGGACGTGCTCAAATACAAAGCAGAGTACATCCACAGACACCACCTCCACTATAAGACTCCACAGTACTGCGTCAAATGGGTAGGTTACCCCCCCCCCCCCCAAGGAGAGCATCTGGGAACCTGTCTCCAACCTGCCTAACACACATGGATCCATACAACAATACTTGGACAAGAGGGCTAGGAAGGAGGAGTACAACAGGAGAGAAGGGGATGATGTCATAGGTGACAAACTCTTATTGACTATGCTTGCTGGAAAACCTCAACTACAGGATTCAAACCCTGACACCCTGTAGGCCGCCAGCCTGCAGATTTTTGGGCTTGAACCAGAGCAGGATTTGACTTCAGAGAATCCTCTGGAGCTTGATGAGTCAAAATCACCTACATCAACACTCCCCACGTTAAAGGTTCCTGTAAACCAACCAATCAGTGGGTGGGCCTAGCCAAAAAACCCAAAATAACTTGGGCCACTGTTAAAAGGGAAACAAAGAAACTTCCTCTAAAACTCAAGCCACCCAGAGATGACCAACTCCACAACCCAACAAGGAAATTTGAGTATTCTCAGTCCAAACCAGCCAATGAATTAACTCCTGCAATGGATGCCACCAAGGACTGGAAAAACCTGGTAAACAGTAACACCCGGGCTAAAGAAATTTGTAAATGTTTACCCATGACAGATGGGCATACTTATACCCTGGACTTCCAGGAAGTTACCCATTGCCATTCTTGCAATAAAGTGACATGAAATTTTGGTTCAACCAGGTTATTCCATATTTGATATTAGTTCTATTTCATCTACAGTCTACCTCCTGCAGTTTTGCACCTCAAACCCAACAGCCCCAAGAAACCGCGGACCATCTGCCCAACCTTTACTGTCCACCAGGAGCTCCCTACGGCCCAGTATGCTTCACTGAGTACCCCCCCCCAACCCTGTGTATTTGGAGTTCACCCTAGAGGAAATCCTAATATACAACCCTGAGGCCAGAACTAAAAGGACCAAGACTGTCTACAGGGAAGGCAACAAAATCACTATACCTCCCCTGCTATTCCACAACAAGTACAACTACCTGCCTGCATATTTGATCCCAATGACTCTGCCTCTCACCCCGCAGCCCAACTGCCCGCAAGAATCTGTTACTGTCAGAAATGACAATTTGGATGCTCCTAAATCTCAAAATACAGAACCAGAGTTGAACCCTGGACAAAAACCTTTGCAGACCGCCAGACCCATAGGCTGGGAGCCCAATAACCCACTACTGATAGATAAAGTTGTTGCCAACCCGCCAGGACCCAAACCCTTAGCTGTCCTGCAGGATTCTGCAAGCAAACTGCCAGTGCAAAATGCCAGGGATTTCCCTGAGGTGCCAACGCCTGACACTGGCAGTTTGCTTAGTAAAATGCACAAGCTTCTCAATAAGAGTTATCCCAAACCCCTAAAGTGGCCAGGTGCAAACTGCCAGTGCCAAGCGCCACACTGCCATCTGAGACCCCCAATGCCAACTTGCCCAAGCCCAGAAAACCGAACCAAGAAGTGAATCCTGGCAGTGTGGTATAAACACCTGCCAGGCCAAGATCAACCCTCATTGTCATTTTTAAATAAAGGTTATGAGATATTGGTTTCCCCAATTATTACTGTATTTTATTCTTGTCATCTGCCAGTTAACTCAAAGATCATCTGACCCCCCTGCTAGCCTGCCAGCTATGTACTGCCCGCCAGGTGCTCCCTTTGGCCCTGTCCATTTCACAGAGTATCTCTAAAAGTCTGAGTACAAGAACTACACCGCCAACAACATACTAGCCTGGGATTCCTTGGCCAGAACTACAGAGTTAACCAGATTAAACTGAGAAGCCCCTTGGTACGTTACCAAGCCCCGCCTGTTCAGAGATAAATACAACTTCCTTCCTGCCTAACAAATAGACATGGAGCCACTTGTCAACCTCAAACCAATGCCTGCCTCTGCTGCTGAGCTCTCACTGGGCCATACCAACAAGCTTTTTGGAATTGTATATATTACTCTCACGGGAGTAATAGATACTATTGTTCCCGCTGCCGGTCCGTGGTTGTGGGTGGGCAAGCCAATGTCCTACCTCATTAAGTTAGAGCCAATCCTTTAGTGGGCCCTGCCCACCCAGTCTGCAACTTTCCAGTTCTCAAATGCTAGCAAGCAGCCAATCAGGGTTGGTTCCTTGACAGTTACTGCCAATGAATCCACTTCCACTCAGATATTTGGAGTGATGTACATCACTCTTACCGGCTTGATAGATTCTATGATATCTTTCAGCAGAACTTGGGCTCTCCTGGGCAAATTATTATCCTATATTGTAAAGTTAGCCCCAATCTTGTGGTGGGCCCTCCCTGCCAAGCCCGCGGGTTGTCTGCCTGCAAGTTCCCAGGAACCCCCCACAGGTTGGATCCCCAAAACCTAATCACAATTGTTAGTGTTATTATTGTTTGTTCTTTACATCAGCTTTAGTTATCTTGTCTGAGGGGCACTCATTAATATAATGTAAGTATGAGAAAGTTACCCTGTGATAAATATACCATGTGCTATTGAAATAATGAGACAAACTTGGCCTAAAATTAAGATTGAAATCAAGATCACATAATTGGTATTTTCACTTTTATCTTTTTAAGAAGCATATAGGAGGGACACCTATTGCTGCAACCAAGATTGACTCCCTAACTGCCAACATGTCTTACAATACACAGGGGGGCTCATAAAAGCGCCCCATGACATATCTAACAACATTAGTCATTCTTCTGCCAATGTCAAAATACAGACAGCAACTGCTAATTGGGTGTGTAATCAATTTCAAGTGCTGATCCCTTGATTAGATATTTGCCGCTTACACCATACCTGATTTCTGCCACAATGCCACCCCCTGATGGATTAGCAACTTCCCTTTCTTGTATATTAACTACTGTCTTTTAATTAAAGCTAGATCTTATTCCTATTATTTGACCTTTATATTGGACTGTTGTCTTCCTAATCTCAATACTAAACTAAAATTTATTCAGTTGTAATAGTGGTAGCAGCAGTAGGTTCAATTAACAACCTACCTTTAAGAAGTTTACCCCAAGAAAGGACAAAGTGATGGCCATATGGCTACACCTCACCAAGAGACCTTCCTCACCATCTCTGATAAGGACATCCCCAAGGATTACACCATATAGCAGGATCAACTAGTTCTGACCAGTGTCTACAGTCCACTTTTTCTGGGAAAATGTGATTTTAGCGTCACCTGCCTCAGTCAGATCTCTCACAGTGTGTGATGAACCTACAACTGGAATCCTTCATGGGTGATGTGGAGGGGGCCAAAATAGTAAGTTGGCTACACTCCACAGAAACCCGCCTCAGTATTTTCAAAAGTACCTAAGCCCATGTGGGTTGCCACTGTGTCAGGGCGCCTTACTGGGCCTGCCACAATCTGGTTTACCAACTGGGCTGACCAGGAACACAGAGTTACCTGGGCGGCCTTCTGGGACGCCGCCAAGTCCCGCTAAATCAAAACCTTTTCACCCATTGTAGTGAGAACTCCCTTGCTTGCCATCAAACAGACAGGAAGCGTCCCTGAGTACCTCACTGCTTGGCAACAAGAACTTGCTGCTGCCCCTGAAGCCATCACTGAGGGAAACACTATGCTCCACACCCTTATTGTCAATGGGCCAAAGCCCTATATCTGCAAATGGGTACCTGTAGGGCACTGCACTTCCATCAATTATTGCTATAAAGCTATCATATATAATAACAATCAAGCCATAATGGGCTTCTACCAATCCAATGACACACCCCCTCAACCTTGTCCCGCGCCTGGCAGCGCCCACAATCAAGTGGGTTGTTGCTAGTCCCGTTAGCAGGAAAACAGCAATAAGTGCCCTTGTGAGGAGGGGCTTCAGCTGGCAAAAATTGAAGACTCGGGAAAAGACTGGGGTTTGTAGATGCAAGAGACTCTGCAACCCCACTTGATTCATACTCCCAATCTCTCCTTGCTAAAAACCCCTGTAACTATAATGTACATGAGGTCAAACCCCTGTTTGTGCTCTGGGTACTCAGTACAACCTCTTCTTTCAAGATAGTACTGCAAAAAATAAAATTCATTGCTTGGCTTACCCATTTTGCTTTCATGAAAGTACCCACAAGCTCCTGATAGACACTGGGGCTGATCACACCATTGACAATCAACAATTTGCTGATTCCCAACAATAAGAGTGTATGCTCAATTGATTCAAGGCAGTGCACACAGTATAAGGCCACAGAGTAGCCATCACCTATGAAATGGTTCCCTTCTCAGTAAGAATGGGTAATGTTCAGTTTAGGCTCTCTGGACCCATCATGGCTGGGCTCAGTCCCAACATAATATCAGGTCTATACTGGTTGTGTCACAACTATCCCTATATCAACTGGAATACTTCAGTTATTACCCTCAGGATAAATTGAAATTGATTTCAAATCTATCCCATGGAAATGATCAAGCTATTACATGACACTGTCTTTTTATGTATTACAGAAGAGGATCTGTACAATTATTTAGGGGGAAAGTTAGATTTCAATCATTGACTATTCAAAGTCATCAGAGCTGAACCTCCCTCAACTCCCCCTTATAGGGACCCACCACCAGCCTTGTAGGAATTGCTCAACAAGTTTAAGGATGTACTAGGTGGATGCCCCGTCCAAGGATAGAATTAAAGTTGAATTTAATAAATCAGTTAAATATATTTTATGGTATTTTTAGGCTTGGATTACTTATCACATGTTTAATTGAGTTTTTTTTTATTTATTTGCTTTATCAAAAAGTAATTTCAATTATATTTGTTTAAATTTAAAATTAAAACTGTATATTCCAAGTATAAATAAAAAATAAATCTAAATAATTATAGTTATACTATTAAGTTTAGTAAAGATAAACTAATTATTTTAAATTTTTATTTGATTTTTTAAATCCATTTAAAAATGTAGAGCTGATCTTCATCTTTAAAATAAGCTATTAGACATCAAAATTGGCTTAGTATTCACTGAGATCTATTGATTTTAGTTTTTTAGCGTGTATTAAAAGTAACTTTAGATAATATCAAATTGAGTCCAAGCCTTTGACTATGACATGAACCTGATTCCAGGACGTAACTATATATCTCAGTATCTAGAGCTATTATGTTTGATACCATTTTTAACAGAATCATCTGAAAAATTGATATATGTCCTCTAAATTTCATGAAAATCATTCTATTTAATCATAATTTTATCATAGCTAGTTTACTCCACTGATGTCTTTTGGGATGAAGCTGTGGCAAGCAAGGTTTACTCTGAAACTAAATGCCTCACTTTGATCAGCTGATGCATCCAAGTGGAATATTAAGTTATTTCACTTTGGAATAGATAGATTCAAAATGTCCAAGCCAACCATCTCTATCTTTAAACTAAAATCTAATATATCTTTTTCAATTAAATATATTTAAAGCTGAACAAGCTCTATTTTCATTGGTCAATTCAATCATCAGCAGAGTTTAAACATACAATCATATAAAAGCATCTCAAACAATTTCTGCTTCCTTTATAATTTAAATCCACCCATTCTAGAGTTGAAAAATCTATACAGATAAACATCTTTGATATGGCTGTATGAGGTTAGCCACTAATTTAAAATCAAGTAGTTATTTACAAATTTATATAATTTTGAGTAGCCTATATTTCAGTTCAACATAATTTAGACCACAATTCACCAAATTCAATCTGTATACTTTCAAATATGCATGTAAGGGATCAAATGTAAGTATGAGCCAAATTGAGCTTTTGGCTTAACAATCAACTTCTAAAATTAAATTACAGAAAAATCAATTCAGTCAAATCCCTTACAGCTTGAGCCTGCTTGAGGTGACATTACATCAAGACAGACAGACTCACTTTTATATATATTAATAATATAGCAAAATATTCAGCAAAACACTGGACCAGTTACCTCCACACCAAGAAATTCAATACACTTTTTAATTACAATTATTGCTACTAAAAGCTTGACCACTATATAATCTAACACCCAAGGAGAATAAACTCTCTGCCAGAACCTTATGAATGCCTTAGAAAAGGGTTTTATCTGCTCCTTACTATCCATGTACAGAGCTACAGTCTTATTTGTGGCAAAAAGAACAAATGTTGTAAATTTGGGCTATCTAAACTAAGTAAATCTATGAGCTAAAGTTTATCTAAACTAAATTATATATAAAATATACTAATAAGTCTAAGGCTGCCTATATCTTTTTAAACACTAGCTTCAACTACTAAATAAAGGCACTATCAAAGTATAAGCGTTAAGTGTAAGGTTAAAAATGTGTTTATTAAACTTATATGGGTTGATAATAAGCCTGAAAATCCACCTCAATGATGTCATAGTAATAGTAATAGGATAGTAGATGTCTGGGCCCAAAATGAGCCTGTCAATGCAATTTTTTATATCAAATTAAAAGAGTGTAAATTTGCAATTACTTAATTGCCCAGTTAGGCCATCAAATAAGCTTTCATTAAATGAAGCCACTATATTTCTCAACAATTTAGAATCAATGCCCCGGAGACGCTGGCACAAGAAGGCACCCATAAAAATGATGCTGCCTGTTGGAAAAGATTCTGATTGACCCAAACTACCAGATAAATCCCAAAGCTTAAGCCACCCTTCAAAGCCTGAAATTACAAATCACTCACATTAAACAGCCAATAAAACTTTTCAGTCCTGGGAAGAGTGAAAAAGATGACCAGCTTCCCAAAAATGATTCACCACCAAGCCAAAAGCCAATTTCCCAGCAGTAATTAGCTGGTGAACTTAGAAATTTTCTCCTGGTTGACATCTACAAATAAACAACTGTTAGTTCATGCAATCATAGCATTTAAACTTTTCAGGAGCTTATAATTTAATTACAAGTCTTATATGTTTGGTACTTTTAAACAGAGAGTACTTGGAGATCCAATGTCAACACTGAGAGTCAGAGCAACTTACTGCTACTTCAGGATAACTAATATTTGCCCCTTGTCATAAAAAAGCAGCCTGGGTGCTGATTTCTACAAATATTTAGTCTGCTACTTCTTTTGCTTAGTACTAAAGCTGTTGTGTTATAATGGCATCCTGGACAAGGAAAGAAGAATATAAAAAGACAATATGGCAAAACTGATCCTTTATTTGATATGTTATAAAGTTAAATAGTTGGATCAGGGAAGTTATTACCAAAGGAAAGAGGACCAAAAGAGGACTTGTAATATGGAGGCAGTGGAGAAGTAGCATAGGAAATGCCTGAGAGTGGAAACAATTGGTTCACACAGCTTTCTGAATGGTGGGAAGTGGCTCTAAAATCTTATAAATCTATGATTAGCCAAGAAAGTGAAGGCCAAACTCTAAGCGCAATTAACCCTCAATTTGAATATTTCTTTTAAGCGCAATTAAACAAGTTTACAGGCATAGAATAGCAAATTCAAAAAAACAGGTGTGCAATTAGGCAACGTTTTATTGCCCTTAACATAAACTGACTATGTTTTTGACAATCTATTCTGAAATACAACACCCCTGTTCCTTTCTCCAGAGCACTGGACCAGTAAAGGTACCATTTTTCTGTGCTCCCTTCTCCTTCCAAGTTATTGCCTATTTCAGCCAACTTGTCCCCCCAAGCCAGCCCATGAGAGCTGAGCAGGAGAAATCTCCCTTGTCACCACCAATCCATCATATGACTACAGCAAGCTTGGGTTTGCCTATCTCACCATGTTGGGGCTAGCTGAACAAGGGATTACCCACATGGGAGTTTTGGGTCCTTGGGTTACTGCTACTAATTATGTGATGATAATGGTCCACATAATTTACTGGGCCTTTCAGGCCCAAACCTTCCCCTTGACCAAAGGATCCCCTAAGAGCAACCTGAGCCTTGAAAGTTGAAACCAACTTTGGGAGCCCATTGTCAAACCATATCAATGAGTAAATCTCATCAACTCAAAAGCAAAAATAGCAGATCTTCAATTTTACAGCACTTGGATAGAGAAAGCATTAGCAGAGTACAATAGTACTACCTTTTCCTGGTAGACAATGTGTTATCTTAGCAACAGTAAAATCCATGGATTGAGGCATCCAACCTGCAGTTTTAACCATAATGATGTTGCCTTCAATCAGCATTTTCTGGCGTGTACATGAAGATTCAACAATTTTACCAAAAAAGGGTATAGGGGATCTAAATGGACTACCAATATTGCAATAGTGCTGCTTCAGCACAGTTAAAGAAATGAATAAAGTTAAAAATTATACCATTGGTGTGTGGTGGCCTTGAGGATGGCTTTGTTATTAATATCTGTTGCTGCTTAAGGGTTATAGTTGCACAGCCTATCCACAAATTTATAGCATTGATGATATGAAATTGAGTCTTTATCTATTAGTGAAGGTACCAAATAGGAGTGGTCAATTTTAAATCATATAGTAAGTGTAAAATCAATTCTTTTTTGGGGAAAAGAAGGGAAGTTATATATTAGAGGAGATATACAGTGGTTTCAGAGGTGTTATTAACACCTACATCATTGATTAGAACATTATTGTTGTTCTACAAACCAATGGAGCTCTTGCAGCTCTGCTTTTCTCTTTTCAAGATGATCTATACAATCTGGCAAAGGAAAATGGAATGTGTGAAGCTTCTGGGAAGGAATTACTTTGCATTTACTTGTTTTTCCAAGTGCTGGTGATTCCCAACCCTGATACAGGATGTTGAAACAGCAGGCTTGACCTGCCAGCAAGGTTCTGATTAAGTGGGTTTATGACCTACAATTCAATTATCTAGTCACCCAAAGCCAAGTTAGGGAGACAACTCAGATTTACAAATACAATAACATTAACAGAAGCTGATCCTTCCCAGTGGGTAACTTGTTTTGGCGCTTGACTCATTACAAGAAACAAGCCACCCCCTTCAACATCCCACAGTGTGATCAACACTATCATGTTCCTGTTATCCTTGATTCACATTGACTAATCAATCACTATCTCAAAATAAAGATTATTATCTAGCTTCTAAATATTTTTCCCCTTGTAACTCTGCTAAAACAGCACAGTTACAACATTGGTAGCAGAAGTAGGTTATACATCCTACTTTATCCCCCAAAATTCCGCCTGTTGCCTGTACTTGCTGCGGCCAACAAATCCTTGACAGAATTATGTCTGGCCTTCTACTGGACTGGACCCAGTACACCCCTGGTATCAAGATACCTAATGGCTTTGTCCTGTACCAGAACACGGTGATTCCACTAACCGCCTTCAACGCCATGTCTGCACAAGGGTTCTTCCAGACAGCTTCCACCATTCCACAACCAACCAACAAAAACACCATGCCCACCTACATAGCCCAAAAACTTTGAAGCGCTGCCCTGGAACCTTTTGCTGGAGCCAACAACAATAACACCACAGCATGGATCCAGTCTGTCCAAAGCAAGCTGGCCCAAATGGAATGCCAACAGTGATTCTGGATTGCAGAAATCTCCATCTGATTGACTCACAACACTGGCACCTGGTGCAACAAGTGGCATGAAGAACACACCAAAAAGAATTGGGGAACCTTCAAACAGAACTTCTTGGCAAGATTTGTGCTGAAGGACACCACACTTATGATCATCCGCCAAGTAAAGAACCTGACCCAGACGGGCACCGTGAAAGAACTCACCCGCGCCTACAAGGAAATCTGACTTCACGCACCATCCAACATGGCCTTTGACACCCCAGCCACACACCTCATGTACTACAATGCTCTTAAGTTGCATGTGATGAGGCATGTAAACCTGGACCAGGTGACCAACCTGCAAAGCTTGTACCGTGAAGTGGAGAAAGCGGAGCAAACCTCCAATGCACTTTATAAGGCACAAACTGGGAAATGAGAAAGACCCAAGGACTCCCATCCAGGAAGGCGCTCCACTTGATCACCCCCTGGAGGCAACAGGAATAACGCCAACCACAAACCCACAGGCTTGAATAGACATGGGAATGGAAACAATGGTCAGTCAAATTGTACCCATTTCTGTGTCACCGCCACACAAGGCAACCAAGACAAGGGAAAAGCTCAGGGAGAGCAAAAAAGCAAGCCAAGCTCTCCCCACACAACTCCTGACTTGCCCAATGATGAGTACCAACCTGAGGACATGGACCAATGCCCAATGATCCAGGTGCCCTCAGAGGACCCAGTACTGTAAACCATTGCCAGACATCCCAATAAATTGATGTCCTATCCTTTCTGCTTTTGCAGTTACACAGGCTCAGCACTCCTGGACTTGGGCGCAGACCAAAAATTAGTCAACAGTAGCTTTGTGGATAAGTTCAAGCTGGTCACTAATCCTTTGTGGATTAAAAATGTGGTCCTGGCTGATGAATACCACATTGCTGTGACAAAGGAAACTGTCCCCTTCTCTGTCATGCTTGAGAACCTTCACTCCACCATCCAAGGTCCCAGCATTGACTTTCCTAAGTTTGACATTGTACTGGGACTGGACTGGTTATGAAATAACAACCCTCATGTAGACTGGGCAATCTCAGTATTGACCATCAAGCGTGAATGTGTCAGCCACCAGATCTACCCTGACTCTGTGGACCAACTACTACGCAACCACGTCTTTGTACATATCACAGAGACTCGGGACAAAAAGAAAGACCTAAATTCAATTGACTGGGACACCTGCCAGTACAAAATCATACACTTCAAAGACCACCAGGATACCTCCACACCTCAGGACCGCAATATTGTGGTCTGCCATTCAGAAAGCTTTAGGGAAGCGTTACCTGGGCTGCCCCCTGAGAAGCATATTCAGCACTATCCAACTAAGGGGGCTGTACCCAAGGCGCACCCCATCTACAGGCTGACCCAAATGAGGATGACACCTTACGCACCTACCTCAAGGAGGCATTGGAAAAAGGACTTATCCGCCCCTCACAGTCTCCCTTTGGGGCTGCCGTATTCTTTGTGGCCAAAAAGAACAGTACATTACACCTAGTCACAGACTACCATGCCCTAAACAAAGTTACCATTAAGAATTTTTACCCACTGCCACTGATTGACGACCTCTTTGATGCCTTGGGAGGAGCCACAGTCTTTTCCAAGATTTATCTAACTGCAGGCTACAATCAGATTTGTATCAAGGAGGAAGACATCCCCAAAATGGCCTTCTGCACTAAATACGGCTCCTATAAATGAGTGGTACTCAACTTTGGCATACCAATGCCCCGTCCACCTTTGTAACCTTCATGAACAAAGTGTTTGCGCCCCACATAGGCAAGCATGCCCTAGTGTACCTGGACAATATTATTGTCTACAGCCCCTTGGTGGAACAACACCACAAAGACCTGGAGGCAGTCTTTGCAACCTTGGCACAACACAAACTGTTAGCCAAGCCCTCTTAGTGCCAGTTCTTCCGTGAGCAACTACCCTTATTGGGACACATAGTCTCAAAGAACGGCATCAAACCCAACAGTCAAAGATACAAGCCATCTGCAAGATGCCACCACTCAAGTATAAGTCAGAACTCCACACCTTCTTGGGAATGGTGGCCTATGTACAATGCTTTATACCTGACTGTGGCGTTTTGACTTCCCCCTTATCCACCATAACAGCCGCCAAGTCCAAGTTTGTGTGGACCCCCCAATGTGACCTCTGCTTTAGACGCCTCAAAGAGAAGCTCACAATAGCTCCCATCCTGCAATACCCCAAACATGATGGGGAATACCAAATGGAAACCAACGCCTCAGATGCATCCATTGGGGGAGTACTACAAATTAAAAATAGTGACAGTGACTTCCTGCCCGTAGCCTACAAATTGCAAAAATTGACAGATGGCAAGTGTCAATACCCTATCCACAACAAGGAACTGCTGGCTATTGTGCACTGCCTAGTCAAATGGCATTGCTACCTAGAACGCCAAGAAGAATTCACAGCATTAACCAATCACAAGTCACTCATCTATTTCAAGACTCAAGCAAATCTATTGCGCCG
Source organism: Entomophthora muscae (assembly GCA_014839935.2). Classification (NCBI taxonomy): domain Eukaryota; kingdom Fungi; phylum Entomophthoromycota; class Entomophthoromycetes; order Entomophthorales; family Entomophthoraceae; genus Entomophthora; species Entomophthora muscae. The sequence continues at coordinate 192,743 of QTSX02007210.1, forward strand.
CCAAGCGCGGTGGATGGAACTATTGGAGAGATTTAACATGCTCATCAAGTACAAGCCTGGGGCCAAGCTTGCCATGGCAGACGCCCTGTCCTGCCTGTACATCCATGCTTCAATAGGAGAAAATGGGCTCAACCCAGACTGGCTGCTCTTAGTGCTACAAACAAAGGACAAAGGGTTCCCCCCTGGCACAACCAACATAACCAAAGAAACCGTCATCAAGAATGAACACCTCTGCTGATGTATAAGGGCCTCTTCACAGAAAGATGACTGACAGTACAAACATTCCCTACATCCCCACACATCAGTGGGTCAACACTATCCTTTGCTATCACAGAGACCTTGGACATACTAAGAGCAGAAATCTATATGAGTTTCTAAAACATAAATCCTGGTGGCCAACCTTATACTGTGATTTCCAGGAAGTTCTAGACCAATGTGAGGTGTGCAAAAAGTTTGCCAAAAGCAAAACTCTACCAAAGTCAGTACTCCTCATCCACACACAACTAACTTTCAAAGTTTGGGCACTTGACATTGTTGGTCCCATGCCAGGAAAACACAACAACAAGAAATACATCATCACTGCCATTGACTTTGTGACAAGATGGCCAGTAGCCCAAGCAGTGAAGGCACACACCAGCAATGGCATTTGACGATTTATTGGCAAAGAAATAATCAGCAAGTACGGAAAGCCAGAGCTCCTGATAACCAATGGAGGCAAAGAGTTGACCTCCAAAAACACCAATGTATACCTCATCAAGAATGGGGTCAAACACACTGTGACAACACCTTACCACCCACAGACCAATGGACGCGTAGAGAGGCTCAATGGTAGCCTTGTGCAAGCCTTAGCCAAAATCACCGCTGGGAGACCTGAAAACTGGTATAAGCAGCTACTGACTGCACTACTTGTGTGTCAAACCCGAGTGAACAGATCCACCAGAAAAAGCCTGTTTGAACTGGTATACAGCACACAGCCAAATATCATTCAAGCATTGACAGGACCTAAACTGGAAATTCCAAGTGAAGTCCCTCTGCGCTCAGACCCTTAAGTAATAGAGGCTAACAACAAGCAAACAGCCAAGGAGAATGAAAGTCTACAAAAGACATTTGTCCCCATCTTCAATAGACATGAAGTTGGGGACAAATTATGGGTCATGAATGTTGACAAAAGCAAGCTACAACCTGAAAAAGTGGGGCCAGTAATCATTCTGAAGGTAAACAACAATAACACTTACCTTGTGCAAGGACTTGGCAAACATAAGCAAGACAAGACTCTACACCATGATTGCCTACAACCCTGCAAAGCAAGACAGAAACAACGAGAAACTGCCCTGCCTGCCACAGAACAGCAACTAGTTCAATACGGAGCCTGGGCTCCTGACAACCTCCCTGATAACCTGCCCCCAGAGGAGGCCAATCTTCAGTTGGGGGGTGTCAAAACCGCAGACTCAATCCGCCAGCAAGGTTTCAACCAAGCAAGTTTGTGACCTACAATCCAATTATCTGTTTACTTGAAGCCAGACTAGGAAGTCAACTCAAACTACCAAATACAACAACATGAACAGATGGTGATCCCCTATGATGGATACCTTGTTTTGGCACTTGACTCATTACCAGGATCAAGCCACCCCCCTCTTTCATCCATCTGTATGATTAACAATCATGTTCCTGTTATCCTTGATTCACATGAACTATATAATCACTATCTCACAATAAAGATTATTATCTATCTTCTAAATATTTTTCTCTGTGTAACTCTACTAAAACAGCACAGTTACAACAACTATATAATCATTATCTCTCAATAAAGAATATGATCTAGTTTCTAAATATTTTTCCCATTGTAACTCTGCTAAAACAGCACATTTAGGACAAGGAGGATGAAATTTTTGGCTGGAACATTTTAGCATCCAATTTATGATTGCCCATCAGTTCCATCAGAACTAAAAAATCTGAGTTTACAACCTAAATTAGTCTTAGATCAGGATTATTGTTGATTATCTCGACCATTTTCATTGTAGCTCAATCTAAAACAAGCATATACTTACTAATTTAATAATAAGAACCCATCTAGTATACAAGGTGGCTTTTCAGGGGAGGGTACAATTAGCTGAGCCACTACCATTGCAGCAAGCTGGCTGTGCTCCTAATCCCAACTAGATTGACTGTGAGGGTTCAGTTGGTAACCAGGGCTAGGTACATTAAGGCTTTTGTGGCTTTAGTGGATCATCAGAGATTTTAAATAATTTGAAGGCTTTCTGAAAGCCAGCCCTGCCTTTTAAACCATTTTGAGTTAGCTAGGTCAATTATAACATCTGTAAATTTTATAATTAAGGAGGGTATTTATAGATATATTATGATAGATATAATATAACCAATGATGTTAGGGGTTAGCAGTAGTTTGATTCAGCAATAAGTTTCAGCCACAAAGTTCATTAGGGCAGTCTTTTATTTGATATATAACTGAATTGACATGCTAATAGTGATAAATTTCATGCACTATGTGGAAAAGCAATGCAGTAAGAGCAATCTTCTTGATGGTGCATATGTCAAAATCACTTGCTTTCCTTTGGCTTTTCATGAAGCTATTTCCCCAAGTAAAAATGAATAAGGATATAGGATAATCCCTAAGAGATTTACAAAATCTCATGCACAACTGGAATGGGAAGTACTGTAAATTCAGAACCTGAACGTAAAAATGCGGGATTGTCAAATACTTGGTCCAAATTTTGAATCACTTTTGTGGGAAACTCAGCTGAGTAAATAAAATATTTAATAAAATCAACCATTTAATTCAATTAATTTTGGTTTATTTAAATTGACAAATTTCAAATCTCTTGAGCAGATAAGTCAACTAACAAAAGACAAAACTCAGCAAACAAATGTGGAATTCTTATGTATGATTTGAGATTTCCTGTATGTCAAAAAAATCATAGACATCATGTAAAAATTAACAAATCTGAAATTGCAGGATTGTCAAATCCAAGAACCAAGTTTCAAATCATAATTGTGATGAATTTTAAATAAATATAATTCATGGGTGTCTCAAAAAGAATGCCAAAGGATCTAGAGTGGATTTGTGCTGATTCTTTTAGGGAGCACAGGCATTCTCAAAAATCACCCTATTCCAATTTAGGACGGCTAAAATTTCAACTGTAATATTCACCAACTTAACACACTTAACAATAAAATTGACTAAAATATACACTCCTCTTTCTGAGTTTAAAATTTTAATAAATTTTTATTATGTCTTCTTCCAACACCAACCAAGTCAACGAGCTGTTCTCTGGCCTTGAAAAAATCATGCAGGGCTATGTTGGGTCTCTTAACAGTGAAGCCTCTGTCTATGGCCACTCCCAACCTGCAGGCCTCTCTGTAAGCCCCACCCTGGAGTCTGTTCATTCTCCTGCAACTTTCAGAATGGCCCTGTTTGCCCACCATGCACAGGCAGCTGCTAACCCAAATCCCAGATCAACAATGACATCCAGAACCAGCCTGTTGTGAATGCCACTATTCACCATGTTTTGATTTTGCCTTTGGTGGGCCATTTTTAAGACAAATCCCTCACTTTTGCTTTTGCCTTGCAAAATGAGTTAATAACTGAATCAGGAAATACAATTGCTCAGTTTCTTTACTTTGCGCAACTCACTTGCCCCACTCATGCTTGTGGCAAGTGATCCTACTGTCCTGGTAGTGTTTTGTGGTATTCTCAACCATTATATATTCCATTTCATATTCACCAATAAAAATTAAGTTCTATTCACATTTTTGTCTTTGTGTCTTCTAGTAATTTTGCGTCTCTCTCTAGCCACAACTAGTAGAGATTATTCTATAGGGCTGCAAGGTAAACACATAGCCTTCCCTGCCATCTAACCAAGACTTAGTACAAATCCAATCCTAAGGTTAGGATTTCCCGTTGTGTGTCTGTGCCGCACCTCAGAACACAACAAAAATGGTGCTCACTACAGGGGCTGTAAGCCCCTTGGTTATCCCTTTTGCATCCACGTTTTCAGGTCCCTTGCCTCCACCTATACAAGAGCCAACTTCACCTGAAATTACTAGCCCTCCTATTGAGGAAGATATTGCCAACCTGCCTATTGTCTCTACTGTACTGAACCTTGGTAATGGTCCCTGCCTAGTTGCTTACCCCATGGGTACCCCTAACTTAGAACAAGTCATGGCAGTAGCCCTTGGGATAGCCTGTGATGGAGCCATCCCCTGCCTTCAGCTACAGTTCAGTCAAGCTGAATACTACAAATTAAGTATGGCTCCTCAATTTCCACAGCATCTTCTCTCAGCAGCTGGCTCCGCTGAGCATCTACTGTTGTCCTTTGTGCAGCCTGCCTTAGCCCATCATCAGATGATGTTGGGGCTCCACATCAAAGAAATCTTGTCTCTACAAGCAGCTGTTACTCATCACTGGGATCAGTTTGCTGCCTATCAACAATGGATCCATTACCTGTTTTCCCTGGTATCTGACAATCAGCGCAACTCTGTCACCTCCCAGACCTGTTTGGTTAACTCTATTGAACAAATGCGCCAGTTCATCCCCAAATATGTCAGGATACATCTATATGAGTTTCATCAGCTAGAACAACCCTGGCAAACTTAAGTGGATTCCACCTTGAACGCTTATCTCACTGACTTCAAGCAACTTGTACAGCAGCTCAATGCATTCAGCATGTATTCATTTGAGCAACTACAGCAGGTAGAGGACCTTGCTAATAACAGCCTTAATGAGCTCAGTACAGTGTTTGATCAAGAGAAAGCTGCCACCTCCGCTGCTATAGCCAAACTCCAGAGTCAAGTAAATGAATTGTCTACACCCAAGCCAGACGTTCCGCCTTCTCCCCCTTCTGAGGACTTGGTGGGTAGAGAGCAGAGAATATGGGATGACATTTGAGAGCTACATGTATCTGCTAATAGTCAAGGACGTCCTACTGAAGCTCCTCAGCCTGACTCACAGGTGCTTGCATTGACTGCTCAAGTTGCTGAGCTACAGGAGGAACTCACTGCCTTACGTGAAATGATGGCAACTGCTGCTAGTCCAGTTGGAGTTGTTGAAAAAGATGGTTGGTGCCCTGGCTTAGCAGGAGCCCCTTGAATCCAATGTGCTAGGAAAATAATTGCCCTAGCTAATGAGGTGGATCATTTGAAGAGGGATCATATTGAGTTAGATAGAGACGTAAAAGAGATGAGTGAATTAATTGACTTGGTAAACAACAGGTTTGCCCCTTGCCTCTCGGTGGGGCCATTCCTTACCTCTCAACTAGCTGAGCTCTCCACAGTAGTAACCTCACAAGGCCAACGCCTAGATGTTACTGAACAACAGACCACCCTAGCTATCAATACAGGTTCCCACGCTGCTGAGACCCTAACAACCCTTGAGGAGAGTGTTTGATAGCTATGGGCTAGACAACCCCCCTCCAAATCTGAAGCAGAATTTTCCCTGCGTATAAATGTACTTGATAGCAACAATGGTGGTCCAACTCCTGAGGCACATTTCACGCCTACCTTTAAGCAAGTCTTTGATCCCAAAACCTCAACCATTGCAGTGTTCCTAACTATTTATGAAATTACCATGAGACAAGCATCAGATGAGGTTAAGAAGAGACATATTTTGACCTGTCTACACCTGACCTGCCAGGAGGTAGTGGTGCCTGAGCTGCCCACCATTGAGACTTGGAATGATATGAATCAGCTTCTGATTGAAAAGTTTGGTGGTGAACTTAACCTGGAAGTAAAGAAAGACACCTTCATGCACATTGCTTTCAAGCCTAAAGAGACACTAGCTGAGTTTGCAGACAGATTCTACATGGAAGGACAACAGCTAATAATGAGCAGACAACTGACAGCCCATGAAGCTTACATGGCTTGCGCTCAAGCCCTCAAAGTTAAACAGCTTCTGTGTCTTCACTTCAAAGCTCATAAGGCTATGCTTTCTTCCATGAAGAGCATAAAGATGCTGTTGCAGGACATGCACCTTACTCATTCTGGAGAAGTTGTTAGAGAAAGTTGTGCCACTACTAACTCTGGTTTGTCTTCCTGTGGTCCTTGCATTCTTACCATGAACTCACAAAATCCTCCTTGACGTCAAGGTTGCCACAACCGTGGTCAGATAGGTCACCATTCTTGAGTCTGCACCAACCTGTGAGTTGAAGGGGCTGATCCTAAAGAGCAGGCGGGAAAAGAGCAGTCAACCTAGAGGCAGAGACGCTCTTGGTTGACAATTCTTCCCAGTCTCTTTCAATCCCCCCTTCTATAACTGACTCTGAGCCTTCTGATGATGAGGCTCCTCCTATCCTCCTATTGTTCCACAATAGCTCAGACAACTCTGACCTGGATGGTTCTGATATAGATGACGCCAATGTGTATGGGTACTCTGTTCATGCTGTCCCCAAAACCATCACAGTACCCTACAAGTTACAATCAGAAAAGACTACAACTACTGCTAAACCTTTGCCTGAGGCCAAAAAAGTTGTCTCTTGCCCCTACCTCACTCAAGCAAAGAGGTCCCCTGTGCTAGTGGAGTCATCAGAAGAAGCTGCCAAGGTTGCTGACGCTGTCTTCAAGAATGTATCTGTTTCACTCCCTCTCCAAACTGTTTATAAAGAGTTCCCGGGATTAAGATTCATGATTGAGAAGTGGGATAAGGAATTAGCAGAGTCTCAAGACATCTTGGCTGTCCTCTCACCCTTTGGTTTCACTATCACTTGCGTATAAATACCTATTCAAAAGGTGAAGATCAAGGCCATCTTAGACACTGGCTTGCCAGTCAACGTTGTCTTCTCTAAGCTTGTGAAGAAACTCAAACTTGCCCCCGGCCTCAATTATCACCAGTCATATGGCACGGCTGGACTGTCTATGACCCACGCCATAGGGGCATACTCTGCTCTACCCATGCAGTTTGGCAAGCTTCTCCTAGCTGCACCAGCAGTTGTCTTGGAAAACAAGAGTTACAATCTCTTATTTGGCATCCAGTTCTTTAGGGAATATAATGGGATCATCAACTTAAAAGATGGTTACTTCTCTATTCTGGGGTATGAAGTCCCTCTGATCTTTGAAGAGCTGGTTAAAGTTCCTGGGAAACAGCTCAATACATGTGCTTTAGAATATCCCACTGGGGTTTTCAACCTCAAATATCACACCCACTCCTCAATCATGAAATTTCCTCCCATGGCCTGTCCTGCGTCTGAAGGGATCCCTCTCCTAGCCACGTCTGCTGTCACCATACCACCTGGCTCCCAGGCCATCCTAGACTCCCAGATATCATATGAACTACCTGAACAAACCTTCTTGAATTTGTACTCTCCCCCCCTTGTAAGGACGCAACAAACCTTATCTCTGTCCTGGGATCCTAGATGTCTCCCATAAGGACCCTGTTCAATTGTTGGTAGCCAACCTGACTGCTTTCCACATTGCTTTGTCTAGGGGGCAGGTTTTTGGATATGGCAAGGTGTTGAGCTCTCCTGATGTCCTGTCTCTTCATCCCTTTGACATATTTCAAGATTTTAACCTACCTGAGGATGAACCCCAAGTCCTATCCTTGTTCACTGCGCAAGACTTTCTGCAGCTGTCCCTGGTTTAACAGAAAGAGGTGCTAGACTTACTAGACCAATTTTCTGACATCTTTGCAAAGGACAGTACCAACTATGGGTTAGCCAAAGGCGTTATCCATTAGATTGACACTGGTGACGCTCCTCTCTTCCGTGCTAAACCATATTGCTGCAACTGTATAGAGGACGCCCATGTATCTAACAAGCTCAAACAACTATTGGACGCTGGGCTGCTGACACCTTCCCAAAGTCCTTGGGCATCCCTGCTACTCATCTTAAAGAAGAAAGATGGAGGTCATTGCATTGTAATAGACTACTGCCAATTGAATTCTTTGACCAAGAAGGACTCATACCCCTTGCCATGTATTGATGATGCTCTCTGATGTCTTGAAGGCTCTAAGTTTTTTTCTGCAATGGATCTGGCATCTGGGTACTGGCAGGTCAACCTTTTGCCCAAGGATTGCCAAAAGGCCGCGCTCATTACTTTTGGAGGGCTGTTTGAGCCTACTTTCATGCTGCAGGGACTCTGCAATGCCCTGTCCACCTTCCAAAGGGCCATGGACTCCATCCTCTATGACTTGAAACTGTCATGTGTCCTAGTATACTTAGATGATATAACAGTTTTCAGCGCTACCTTCACCAATCACCTGACACACCTCAAAGAGGTGTTTATAAAGATTTGAGAAGCTGGCCTGAAGCTAAAGCCCTCTAAGTGTGCCTTATTCAAAGAGCGTCTTGAATTTTTAAGCCATGAAGTAACCCAGACAGGGATTTTCTCAATGGCTAAGAAGGTTGAAGCCATCAACAAAATGCTTCTGCCCACTAACCTTAAAGAGGTATAGGTCTTTCTAGGCATGATGGGCTACTACAAACAGTTTATCCCTGACTTTGTTGATACTAGTGAACCTCTAATCCAACTGTTATGTAATATCCCTTTTGAGTGGATTGCCAGCCAGCAGCAAGCCTTCAAACCCTTAAGCAAAAACTCAAAGAGGCACCCATCCTAGTGTATCCTGACTATGATAAGGAATTCATCCTATACACTGATGCTAGCAATCTTGCTATTGGGGCTATTCTGGTCCAACTAGACAACAAGGGTGTAGACCACCCTGTGGCCTATACTTCCTATGTGCTAAACAACCATGAGAAGAACTATAGTGTCACGGAGAATGAGTGTCTTGCCGTGTTGCATGCAGTCAAACAGTTCTACCACTAAGTGTATGGTACCCATTTCACTGTTGTCACTGACCATGCTTTGCTTAAGTGGTTACAACAACTGAAGGAGCCAGAGGGACGTCTAGCTAGATGGGCCCTACGCCTACAAGGTTACAACTTCATGTGCTCCATTGCCCCAGGATTCAACATCAGAACGCTGATGGTTTGTCCCAAATGCCCAGCCTTGCTCTACTTCCTGCTGAGGCTGACCAATTGTACGAGTTAATTGGTTACCCTTCCTCCTGGGAAAATAAGACAGAAGAGGTCTGACTAGCCTTGTCCAAGTTATCTGAAGATACCTTCATAAGCAACAATCAACTCTTCAAGAGATTACAAGATCAATATCTGCCTTATGTGCAACCCAGTCTTTGCCTCTTGTTGGTGTTGCAAGCTCATAAAGAGACTGGGCATGAAGGCATTGCCAAGACCTTTGACTGGCTTCAGAAGAATTACTTCTGGGAGAATCTTTGCCTGCTGATCCCAGATGTCATAGATAGTTGCCACAATTGCCAACTCCAGAGGCCTTGGGCTGCTTCCCACAAATTCAAATTAGTTCCCCCTCAACACGCCTTCTACACTGTCAGCATTGACGCTGTAGGTCCTCTCCCCCACGCACGTTCTGGGTGTTGCTTTATCCTGATTGCCGTTGATCACTTCAGCAAGTGGGTAGAAGCTCGCCCTACTAAGGACATTACTACTAAGACTACTGCTGCCTTCCTGTTGCAGGATGTTTTCTACTGCCATGGCTGCCCTCAAGTGTTGCTGTCAGACAATGGAACTAATTTCAATGCCAAGCTGGTAACCTCTGTTGTTGAAGCTCTGGGGTCTCACCGGTCCTTCTCTGCTCCCTATAACCCTTCCACCAATGGGGCTGTTGAACGTGCAAACTTCACGCTGGTTTCCATCATGAGAAAGCTCACTTACTCTGACACCACCAATTGGGATCTATACTTACCTGCTTCTATCTTTGTGTATTGCCTTAGCAAGCATAGTGTCACTGGGTATTCCCCTTTTTCTATGCTGTATAGGCGTGAGGCTACTACACCATTGCTTTTGGGGGCCCCTACTCTCCTCTGATAAGGCCATAAATCCTGACAACCACATCAAAGACTTAGTCATCCTTATAATTGATATACAGGCCACTGCCTATACTTCTGCATACAAGACTAAGATACTTGTCTCTCTCCCAATAATGCTGGACGCTCCCCCTTGCCTGAATTTGACATTGGTGACTGTGTTCTTTATTACCAGAACAGAGTGGGTGGGCGTGCACACAAATCGGACTCTCTGTGGATTAGTCCTTTAGAAGTGACCTTCAAACAAGGGTCTGAATACACTGTAAAGCTCCTCTTCAGTGATTGTCCTTTTGTTCAAGTGAATGCAAAGTTCCTCTGTAGATACTGTAAATTCAGAACCTGAACGTAAAAATGCAGGATTGTCAAATCCTTGGTCCAAATTTTGAATCACTTTTACAGGATGGCCTTTTTCAATTAAATTTAATTATTTGTGTTTTTATTTGAATATCTAAAAATGCAGGAACTCATAGACACTTTGCAAAGTTCAAGTCAAACTGCATATTTTCAATGGACAAAATGAATTAACTGGAATTGGATTTGAAGCGTTCAAATCCATCAATAATTTTCATTAAGTTTACTATATTTTTTGAAATTGCGGGATTGTCAAATCCAAGAACCAAATTTCAAATCATTTTTGAATGCCACTAGTAAACTCAGATATTAATTGCAGGAACTGGAATCCAAATTTAATGTACACTAAGCACACTAGGAAACATCAACCCAAATAAAGAAGCTCCACCACAACTAAAATCAAATGAAAAATTCAATCTCAATAATCATAATTAGACATAAAAAGTTATTAAACTTTAAAATCATCCAAACCTGGAAAGTATACAATATTATTCACTTCAAATCACAGATAAAGAAACTCTGCTACTATTCTAGGCTAAATCAAGAGAAAACAACTACCAACAAATAAACCAATAAATCCAAATAAATGCATATTTAATCTAATATATATTTTTATTTTATTTTTATGGACCATCAATCACATTCCCAACCTGCTCCTGCACCAGCCCGCGGGGAAGCCTGTCCACAAGGGCGTCCCAGAGGGTCCAAGAACAGACCCAGAACACAACTCAGGGGAGTCATGCCAATACACCAGCCTCCCAAGGTGTCATTGCCAGCCAACCACCTCCTGCATCCCAAGCCAGAACTACCAGCTTAAATCCCAGGCAGAAGTCACTTTCAAGGCCTGCTATCAAAGTCTTCTACACCAGGGTCATCAGGAACACTGAGGTTACTTACACCTCCACCGTTTACCCAGTTGTCACCCAGCCCTGTACTCTTGATCCAAGAGTTGCTACTTCCTGCCCTGCGTCTTTGACACCACCTACAAGCCATTGGCTATCACTGAGGAACCATCTGCGCCTATTGTGTATTCAACCATTGACGGCGCCACTGCAAGCAAGCATGATCCCACCTTCTACACAAAGGTCCCCATCCCCTGTGTCAAGCCTGGTAGCCAGGATGCCGTGGTACCTGCCAAAGGCCAGCGTTGGTTGAAAAATAGTGAGCGTGAAGCTCTCCTCAACTGCTTGAATGGGGGAATGCCGGTTTGGGATATTGCATCCCAGTTTGGTGTCACAGCCAGATACATTGCTGAAATCAACACCAAGTATGGAAACACCAGGAAAATTGCCAAATCCACCAAGGCTAAGCGGCAGCCCAAACTCCTTCAGCCTGTTCATATTGATGCAATCAAGCAGTGGGTAGCCAAGGATTGCCACCTGGACACACTTGCTGTCCAAGCAATGCTTGCAACAGAGTTCAAGCTTTCTGTTTCCAAAACCCTTGTCTAAAAACTATGGTTGATTTGGGCTTCTTGTGGAAGGTGCTGAGAGTTTCTCCATACAATAGGAACAGTGCAAGACCATTGAGGATTGTTGCATTTATGCTGAGACATTTCTGGCACTAAAGGAATCTGGGAATATCCAGTTCTTCTATATTGACAAATGTTTGTTTTCCTCCTCACTCAGGTCTAGGCATGGGCAGGTTGAGAAGGGGTCCAAGGACAGCATAGCCCATTGTTCAGCTGTTTGTTCCCAGACCTATTTCATGGTTGCGCTTCTTGGTTCTCTTGGGTTGGACCAGTATCAGATGATTAAAGGCTCCCATAACAGCGGGACCTTTCTCAATTTTCTCTGAGCCGTCAAAGAGTACCTTTGAATAAATTACAGCGGCACAACTAACATTGTTGTGCTTGATAATATCAGGCTCCACAAAGTGGATCTGGTTGTGTCTGAGTTCCCCCCATTGACAAAAACAGCCACACCTCCAGCCACCAACTTACTGATTGTCCAATGAGACTACTCTTTCCCCCGCTGTATTCCTCATTCCTGAATCCAAATGAAGAGGTGTTTGGTTGGATCAAGAATAAAGTGAAACAAGGCCTCCCTCAGGACACTGAGGATCTATTCAATATTCTTGAGATCAGCCAATTTGCAATGCCACCCAATGTGGTGGCAGCTTTCTACGAGCCCTCAGAATCCTTCCTCCCAAAAGCCCTGGCCTCTGAGCCAATCAGATAAATGGGCGCTCCGGGTTTTATTTAGTTTTAATTTTATTTAGTTTTTTTTAGGACTCAATAATTATTATTTATATATAATAATGTGACGTTTGGATGGATTATAGACATTTAAGAATACATAGAAAAGGAAAGTAAAATTAATTATACTAGGTAAGATAAAAATATTTTTATTATAATGCACTGAATATTATTATTGGCTTTTGTGCTAACAAATGAATAAATTTAAAAAAAGATCAAAATAAATTAGTTTATTTATATAATTGTGAATCCTTGATGATACTTTGGCTTTTTTAAGCCACAAATTGGACCTTGCATGTCATCATCTGATCCTTGTTTTTTCAGTGTCACTATAACCACACAACATGACAACCAATGATTTTTACATATTACCTACTAATTAGTACTTAGGACGTGGGTCAAGTATATTGAAGATGTTTATCAAATCACATTACAAGGGAAAGGTAATTTGAGTTCTAAACAATCATTTGTTTAGAACAATAGTGGAGCGGGCCACATGATGCAGATAAATTCAATTTTTGTTGTTTGTTTATGTAATAAATGGACCCGTACTCAACAAGAGCTGGTAATTAAACACATTTTTAACTTAATTTTTATTATTTTATGTGGTTGCAACTATAATAATGTCTTATAATCTATTTAGATATATTTCTATTATAATTTACCTATTAAGATTTAAAACAATCTTAAAATATTAAAAGTAAAATTATAATTATAAATCTTAAAATTTAAATATTTAAGTTTAATTATTCAAAATTTAACTATTTTTATTTAATTGTGCTTTATTCAATATTGAAATATGTAATATTAAAATTTTAAGGTTTAACTTTAAGATACTAAAATATAAAAATTTAAAAAATAAAATTTAATTTGCAAAAGGAAATTTTTTATTTAGGGGATGCTAATTGCAAAGGGAATGCAATTATTCTGGGGAATTATACCCCAAAATTAAATTTTTAGCTAAAGCGTCTAATTGGATCCACATACTCTTCTGTACGTGGTGGACAAACCTGGATGTGATTGCTAGAGGGGTGGCGCCCTGCGCCCCAGTGGTTGCTGATTGTTTGATAAAAGGCAGGCGGGTGAGCAAATCAACTAGTAGGTTTTTTTGGGGGGGGCATGTAGTACCCATATAGTGTTGCCAATGCACATGAGTCATAGAGGACGTGCTTGACTGTCCTGTATCCCTGTGGTGTCTTCTGGCGGTCAAGGGCTACACATCATATATCAATTTGTATAGGTACATCTTCCAACTTTTTGACGTTGGTTTTTAATATACAGTGTAGGAGGATTCTCAGGTATACCGCAACGTGGATTCTTTGTGGGGTATATTTTTCCAAGAACCTGCTCAATTTTTTGAATGTTTGTACTAACCTATTAATATAGGACGTTTGGTTGAACTTGAAGAGGGTTCCAGGGGGCGCCCAACTTGAATCAGCCCCCCAGGCCTCAGCAAACACAATTAATAAAGGTTTAAAATTATTCACGAGGACTGTATCCCTGACTTTATTTGATAGTGCCTTAAAAACTTTATTAAAAATTGCAGATTTTAAATATTCATTTCCTATTTGAAAGTTGGTTTTTATTAAATTCTTTACATATTTGTTGATGTTTGTGAAGAGGAATTGTTGAATGCTTTTGTATATGTATTCATCAAAGTTCAGTTTGATATCCCTGCAAATTTCATTCATATCTTTGATTTTGATATTTGATCCTAGTTTATATGCTTCTCTCTATCCATGGCAAGCACCCCGCAGGTGGTGAATATTCCCTATCTTGAGCTTCAATATTAAAAAACTATTCATTTTTTGTTGAATTATTTTATTTGATTTTTATTTATTTGTTTTACAGGGGCCACCAGTGACTGGTAACCCCCGTAAAACCAACTTGGCGTATAAGCCACCACTTCTGCTACCTCATCCCCATTCCTGGTGATGACTAAAATAAATATAAGTAAAACATAAAAAGACTTACTAATTGTTTCCCCTGTGGCCCCCTCAGCCACAGGCGCCACTTTGGCAAACTTCATGAGCGTTGGATGCTCTTCATTAATTTTTCTAGGCTTGATTTTTCTTATATTTCTTGCAACTTGTGCTTCTTCTTGGTTTTCATTTGATAAAGCTTCTGTATTTCTTGAAGCGCTTCTGCTTCTTGCTTGTGTTTCATTTTCATCTGTTTCTATTTGGTTGGTTTCATCTTCATTGGTGCTGATTTCCTTTTGAATTTATGTTCCTTCAATTAGTTTGATATTATTGTTTTCTTTGGCCCCCTGCCAGAACTCCCACAAATTGTAGGCTGCGTTGTTGAACTTCAGACTTGATAAAATTGTTCCTTGTAGATTTAGTAATGCTTCTTTATTCTTTTTGTCTATAATATTTCCTAGTTTATTCAGAGCATCTTCTTTTGACTGGATTAGTGGCTGGCCCTTGTTACCCAGCTTTCCTGTTACTATTTCCCTGATGTTTCTTTCTATTTCAACAACCTTTTGCAGGTGTGCTTCTAATTTGTTGATCAAGTTATAGATTGTTGACATTTTGTTTGAATTCCATCAAAAAACTGGTTTTTATAGTGCTATCTTCAACGCATACATATTTTTTATCATTGTTAATAAATTAAAGACAATAGATGTAAATATTACATTATAATTTTGCAATCAGACGGCAACTCTTAATATTTTGATATTATTTGCATAGCTCAATTCATTTTGTTTAATAAAATTCACTGTAAACAAGGCCTTTTCATTGTAATTTATTTAAATTGACTGTGTTTATATTAGAGAGCCATTAACATTTATTACAAATATTGATACATAGTGCATTTCTAGTCTGCATATTTACCTATTGGTAATAATTCTGTAAACTTTTAAGTTGGATTTTGCGAGGTAATAATAATGTAATGTGTTAATAAATTACATTATTATTACCTCGCAAAATCCAACTTAAAAGTTTACAGAATTATTACCAATAGGTAAATATGCAGACTAGAAATGCACTATGTATCAATATTTGTAATAAATGTTAATGGCTCTCTAATATAAACACAGTCAATTTAAATAAATTACAATGAAAAGGCCTTGTTTACAGTGAATTTTATTAAACAAAATGAATTGAGCTATGCAAATAATATCAAAATATTAAGAGTTGACGTCTGATTGCAATATTATAATGTAATATTTACATCTATTGTCTTTAATTTATTAACAATGATAAAAAATATGTATGCGTTGAAGATAGCACTATAAAAACCAGTTTTTTGATGGAATTCAAACAAAATGTCAACAATCTATAACTTGATCAACAAATTAGAAGCACACCTGCAAAAGGTTGTTGAAATAGAAAGAAACATCAGGGAAATAGTAACAAGAAAGCTGGGTAACAAGGGCCAGCCACTAATCCAGTCAAAAGAAGATGCTCTGAATAAACTAGGAAATATTATAGACAAAAAGAATAAAGAAGCATTACTAAATCTACAAGGAACAATTTTATTAAGTCTGAAGCTCAACAATGCGGCCTATAATTTGTGGGAGTTTTGGCAGGGGGCCAAAGAAAACAATAAGAAGATCAAACTAATTGAAGAAAATGAACTCCCACATGAAATAAATATAAATGAAGAGGAAACTGACCAAATGGAAACAGACAAAAAAATACAAGCAAGAAGCAGGAGTGCTTCAAGAAATTGTTGAGGGCCTGGATGTACAAGCATTCTGGCTACTGCCAACCTACTTAACAACCAGCCATTGCCTGATTTAGTCCTCTTCCAATATACTGTTTGACATACCAGGAATGGCAACCAAGCAATATCACCTGACTGTCCAATTAGCCAGTGGCTCAAACCCATCTAGCACATGACCAACCCCTAGGTTCAATCCAACTAAATCTCTGCCACAGCCCAATCTATATAAGTCTAAAATATTATCCAATAAAAGATACTTCTCTTCTTTCCTAATTCCATATTTGAAGCTTCCCTCAAAAGGCGCTCCTTATCACTGGTAGCAGCTACGGTTTTTTGACCACGCCCATGAAATAGAAAATGACTGACCAAAATCCGCCCACCTTTGCTCATGTACTCAACAAAGCCACATCCCAGGATACCTGGAAAAAGTACTTCTGCGCCTACTACATTGACAAAGATATACCTAGTGGATGCACCATATTAGAAGGTCTGGTCATGCCCAAAGCATGCGCCAAGATAATTCAATACAGTTGCTCTCTTCAACCACAAACAAACACAATACCATCTATCACAGGTAGAGTTACCAACACCAAATACATTGTTATTGACAAATTCTTTGATAAAAACAAAGAAAACATCATCAACTGGCTAGACCACACAGCTGCCAAACTCTGCGCCAGCCACATCCCCCACAAAAAATGGGTCCAGGAATCCAGCAAACGCCTGTATAGGGCCGCAGTAAACTGGTTTGCCACCTGGGTTGGCTCACAAACAGACAACCAGCTTGACAACTGGGAAGAGTTCAAAGTGGACATCACCCACAATTTCCGCATCACCAAATCCCTCCAAGACATTGCAATACAGCTCAGTGATCTTCCTCAGAAGACCACTATTGCAGCTTACACTAACAAATTTGAGGAAATATGTCGCAAGATCCAAAACCCAACACAAGCTGATAACGTACATACCAGAGCATCATTCATCAACAGAATGAAACTCTCTGTTGCTGCCCTCATCTGCCCAGAGGAAAACACCTTCATGCCTGCGTTCATTGCAGAAGCAAAGCATGCTGAAAAACGCGCAAACATGGAATATGCTGCACACAACAGCAACCACTCCTCAAACAGCAATAGCAGAGAAAAATCCAATGGCAACAAACGCCAAAATACCAACCATAACAACGGCAACTACAATTGCAACAATGGCAATTGCAGCCAAAGCGCAAACTGCTCCTGTCCCAAGAAAGAAGACACCACCAAAGTTAACAATGCTGAAGTAACAACCCACTATGAATCTGACCCCACATTCTCTGACCTCAAAGATCCCAAAACAGAGAAACAGGGAAAAGAGGAGGGGGAACAGGCTTAAGTGCCCCTGTCTTCCCCCAACTTGACAAGAAATTGTACCAAGGCACCAACTTTGCAACTTGCATTCCCCGTGTCCCACAGTCCTCTGTTTTTATGAAATTAAAAATTAAAGATTACTCACAACTTCTTGTATACCCATGCACTTACAAATCACATACACATAAAATTTTATTTGACTCTGCTGCACAACACACTATGGTTAGCAAACCATTTGTAACCAAATACAAAATACCAGTTGTCAAATCCAACTTTGAATATGCCAGAATGGCAGATAAATCAAAGGTTCTACTCAAAGGCAAAACAACCCCCTTCAGAATTGACCTCTAAGGCATACAAACTTCCATCAAAGGACTTGTCATGAACAACATAAACTACAACATTGTAGAAGGCATGGACTGGTTCACCCAAGTGAACCCCAGCGTATGTTAGAAAACAAAGACCATGACCATTAAATGCAATGGAGTTAATTTCAACATCCTCAAAGAACCTAATGACCTCATTCTAAGAGACACAGTATTTGTCCAGGTCATAAAACAAGATGACTCATAACATCTAACCAAAGATAGTACCCTTCACATAATAAGGTACACTGAATTCAATAAAATGCAAACAATCAAGATCCAATGCCCAGAACTTGCGGCACTCCTAAATAAATATACCCATGTATTCAAGGAAGAACTCACCAAGCTACCCCCCAAACAGGAGGTCAAACATGGCATCAACTTGTGCAAAGCCATGCCCAAACCTGCCCCCCACTACAGACTCTCTCCCATGTAGACCCAAACCCTCAAAACCCATATTGAGGACAACTTAGCCAAGAGCTTCATCCGCTGGTCTGAATCCCCATGGGGGGCAGCAGTATTATTTATAAAGAAAAAGGAAGGCTTCTACGTCTAGTAACTGACTATAGAGCACTAAATGCAAGCACAGTAAAAAATAAATACCCTCTTCCAATTATATAGGATCTGTTTGCAAGACTCTCAGGTGCCAAATTTTTCTCCAAAATCAACCTCACCTCAGGGTACAACCAAGTTGTAATAAAGGAAAAGGACATACCAAAAACTGTGCTCCATACACAATTTGGATCCTTCAAATGTAGAGTAATGAACTTTGGGATGACCAAAACTCCTGCAAAGTTTGTCACCATGATGAATCAATCACTAAACAGCCTCTCAAATACATTATGCTACTTTGACAATACCATCATATTCTCAAAAACCAAAGAGGAATACCTCACGCATGTCCGCAAGACACTCAATCAACTTGCAAAGCACAAACTTTACACAAAACCAAGTAAGTGCCAATTTATGGAAAAGGAACTTGTGTTCTTGGGCCACATTGTCTCTGATGGTGGCATCAAAGCAGACCCAGACAAAATTAAATCCATAAATAACATGCAACGCCCCACCTCTGTCAAACAAGTTAGATGCTTTCTTGGTATGGTAGCTTACCTAAGGAAATACATCAAAGACTTCAGAAAACTAACCACACCAATCAATGACTTAACCAAGGGTAATGCCAAAAAGAAATTTATCTGGACTCCAGAATGTGTCAAGAATTTCCATTTATTAAAACAAGCTCTGATTGAAGCACCAATATTGAAAAACCCTAACAATAACAGGTGCTACAAGCTCAAGTCAGATGTCAGCAACACCACCATTGGCGCAGTCCTGTGCATCTGCCAGCCAGGGCAGCAAGACTTCCTGCCAGTATGCTACAAAAGCAGAAAACTAATCAATACTAAGCAGAGATACCCAATACACAATAAGTAATTGATAGCAATATACCACTCTTGCAAGAAATGGAGATGTTATCTGGAAGGACATTTAAACGTCCAAGTACTAACTGACCATAAATCCTTAATCTATTTCAAAACTCAGAACACACTTGCACGGCGCCAAGCCAAATGGATGTCCTTGCTGGAACAGCTTAACCTGGACATCCAGTTCAAAAAGGGGGTAGAGCTGGTCACAGCCAATGCTCTCTCTAGACTATGTCAGCCTAGAGAGGATCACCCTGACCACCTGACCCTGACTGGCCAAACCTGTACAACACTTAGTATAAAACCAAAGGGAAAGACCCCTCAACACATCAACTGACCCACAATACATTAGTAAAGAACAAAAAATACTTCCATGTATCAAATGGCACAGTATACCAAACTATCAATGACAAACATATCCCGTACATCCCACTCACACAAAGAGTTGACACCATACTAAGACATCACCGCCTGCTAGGTCATACAAATGCTAACAACCTATACCTCACACTAAAAGAATAGTATGGTGACTCAACCTCAAGCTGGATATAACTGATGTTCTGAAAAAGTGCACAGTGTGCAAGAAATACACCAGTACAAAGGCTCCTCAGTCAACAATCAACCCAGTACCAGACCCTGAACCATTTAAGGTTTGGGGGCTAGACATAGTGGGGCCCTTCCCAGAAATGAAGACAAACCAACGTTTCTTAGTTGTAGCTATCAACTTTACTATACACTGGCCCATCTGCTGGGCAACAAAGGACCACAAAGCAGAAACCATCAACTATTTTATTAACAAAGAAATCATAGCCAACTATGGCACTCCAGACTACATCATAACTGATAGAGAAGCAGAGTTATCAGGTCACATAATTAATGACAACTTGAAATCCAAAAACATTAAACACTCCAAAACCTCTCCATAAAGGCCACAGGCCAACAGTAGAGTGGAATGCCTAAACAGCAGCCTTATCAGGACCCTAGAAAAAATAATGGATGGCAAAGCCAAAGACACATGACCACTATACGTGAAACATGCATTATTAGTATCCCGAGTCTGCACCAACCAAGGGACAAGTTATTCACCGTTTGAGCTAGCCTACGGGTATAAAACAGAAGTAATCAACTGCAACAAACAGCCCTACATAAAGACCCCCGGGGAAACCTCCCACAGTAGAGCAAGCACCAAACCTACAACACATCTGCCTTAAAGCTAAAATAGCTGAAATGAAGAGGCTCAAGACACAAAAGGTAACCTCCACAGAGGAACCACTTCCCATCAACCCCCCTGTCTGAATTCTAGCTGGCAACAGAAAGAAACTAGAATCAGTACACAGGGGAACAGGAAGAGTCATCAAATACAGACCAGAGCACAACACTAACCTGGTAAAATTCTAAAGTGCCAAGAACCCAATTATCAAGAAATATCACAGAACCCGTCTCCACCTCAGTAAAGGAGAGCACTCAACCAGACTAGTTCCAACTAGCAAACAACTCCAGGAGCATCAGGCAGCAACTGTTAAGACAAAGCCCCTTCCTGATGCACCAGAGTAACCCCTTAAGGGGGGTGTCAAGGGCCTGGATATACAAGCATTCTGGCTACCGCCAACCTACTTAACATCCAGCCATCTCCTGATTTAGTCCCCTTCCAATATACTGTTTGACATACCAGGAATGGTAACCAAGCAATATCACCTGACTGTCCAAGTATCCAGTGGCTCAAACCCATCTAGCACATGACCAATAGGTTTGATCCAACTAAATCCCCACCACAGCCAAGTCTATATAAGTCTAAAGTATTATCCAATAAAATATACTTATCTTCTTTCCTAGTTCCATATCAGAAGCTTCCCCAAAAGGCGCTCCTTATCAAAATACAGAAACTTTATCAAATGAAAATCAAGAGGAAGCACAAGTTGCAAGAAAAATTAGGAAGATCAACCCCAGGAAAATTAATGAAGAGCAGCCAACACTCATGAAGTAGACCAAAGTGGCGCCTGTGGCTGAGGGGGCCGCAGGGGAAACAATTAGTAAGTATTTTTATCTTTTACTTATATTTATTTTAGTCATCACCAGGAATGGGGATGAGGTTGCAGAAGTGGTGGCTTTTACGCCGAGTTGGTTTTACGGGGGTTACCAGTCACTGGTAGCCCCTATAAAACAAATAAATAAAAACCAAATAAATAAAATAATTCAACAGAATATGAATACTTTTTAAAATAACAAAGCTAAAGATAGGGAATATTTACTACCTGTGAGGTGCTTGCCATGGATAAGGGAAGCATATAAAATAGGATTAAATATAAACTTCAAAGAAATGAATGAAATTTGCGGGGATATCAAGCTAAACTTTGATGAATATATATATATGAAAGCATTCAAATATTCCCCTTCACAAACATCAACAAATACAAAAAGAACTTAATAAAAACCAACTTTCAAATAGGAACTGAATATTTGAAAACTGCAATTTTTAATGAAGTATTCAAGCCACTGTGAAATAAATTCAGGGATGTAGTCCTCGTGAATAATTTTAAACCTTTATTAATTGTGTTTGCTGAGGCCTGGGGGGCTGATTCAAGTTGGGCGCCCCCTGGAACCCTCTTCAAGTTTAACCAAACATCCTATATCAATAGGTTAGTTCAAATATTCAAAAAATTATGCATGTTCTCAGGAAAATATACCTCTCAAAGAATTCACATCATGGTATACCTGGGAATCCTCCTACACTGTATATTAAAAACCAACATCAAAAAGTTGGAAGATGTACCTATACAAATCAATATATGCTGTGTAGCCCTTGACTGCCAGAAGACACTACAGGGATACAGGACAGTTGAGCACGTCCTCTATGACTCATTTGCATTGGCAACACTATACGGGTACTATGTGTCCCCCAAAAAACCTACTAGTCAATTCACTCACCTGCCTTCCTTTTATCAAACAATCAACAACTACTGGGGTACAGGGTGCCACCCCTCTAGCAATTGCATCCAGGGTTGTCCACCACGTACAGAAGAGTATGTGGATCCAATTAGACGCTTTAGCTAAAAATTTAATTTTGGGGTATAATTCCCCAGAATAATTGCATTCCCTTTGCAATTAGCATCCCCTTGAATAAAAAAAATTTCCTTTGCAAATTAAATTTTATTTTTTAAATTTTTATATTTTAGTATCTTAAAGTTAAACCTTAAAATTTTAATATTACATATTTCAATATTGAATAAAGCACAATTAAATAAAAATAGTTAAATTTTGAATAATTAAACTTAAATATTTAAATTTTAAGATATATAATTATAATTTTACTTTTAATATTTTAAGATTGTTTTAAATCTTAATAGGTAAATTATAATAGAAATATATCTAAATAGATTACAAGACATTATTATAGTTGCAACCACATAAAATAATAAAAATTAAGTTAAAAATGTGTTTAATTACCAGCTCTTGTTGAGTACGGGTCCATTTATTACATAAATAAACAAAAATTGAATTTATCTGCATCATGTGGCCCGCTCCACTATTGTTCTAAACAAATGATTGTTTAGAACTCAAATTACCTTTCCCTTGTAATGTGATTTGATAAACATATTCAATATACTTAACCCGTGTCCTAAGTACTAATTAGTAAGCAATACATGAAAATCATTGGTTTCTGTGTCATGTGGCTATAGTGGCACTGATTTAATAAGGATCAGTTGATGACCTGCAAGGTCCAATTTGTGGCTTAAAAAAGCCAAAGTACCATCTAGGATTATCAATCATTTAAATAAAATTAATTTATTTCAATCTTTTTTAATTTATTTATTTGTTAGCGCAAAAGCCAATAATAATATTCAGTGCATTATAATAAATATATATCCCTCCTACCTAGTAAAATTTAATTTTACTTACCTTTTCTATGTATTCTTATATGTCTATAATACAATCAAACGTCATGTTATTATATATAAATAATAATTTTTGAGTCCTAATAAAAACAAACTAAATAAAAATAAAAACAAATAAAACCCAGAGCGCCCATTTATCTGATTGGCTCAGAGGCCAGGGCTTTGTGTAGGAAGGATTCTGAGGGCTCGTAGAAAGCTGCCACCACATTGGGTGGCATTGCAAATTGGCTGATCTCAAAAATATTGAATAGATCCTCAGTGTCTTGAGGGAGGCCTTGTTTCACCTTATTCTTGATCCAATCAAACACCTACTCAATTGGGTTCAGAAATGGAGAATAGGGCAGAAAGAAGAGGAGTCTCATTGGGCAGTCTGCAAGGCGGTGGCTGGCAGAATGGCTGTTTTTGTTGATTGGGGGAACTCAGACACAACCAGATCCACTTTATGGAGCCTGACATTATCAAGCACAACAATGTTGGTTGTGCCACTGAAATTATCTGGAGATACTCCTTGACAACTCGGAGAAAATCAAGAAAGGTCCCGCTATTATGGGAACCCTTGATCATCTGATTTTGATCCAACCTGCAAGTTCAAGAAGCACAACCATTGAATAGGTCTTGGAATGGACAGCTGCACAATGGGCTATCCCGTCCTTGGACCCCTTCTTGGCCCACCCATGCCTAGACCTGAGTGAAGATGAAAATGTCAATTTGCCAATATAGAAGAACTGGACATTTCCAGTCTCCTTTAGTGCCAGATAAGTCTCAGCATATATGTGTTGATCCTTGATGGTATTTTCATTGTTCCTTTTTGTACGGCAAAACTCCAAGTACTTTCCAAGAAAAGCCCAAATCAACCATAGTTTTTAGACAAGGGTTTTGGAAACAGAAAGCTTGAACTCTGTTGCAAGCATTATTGGACAGCAAGTGTGTCCAGGTGGCAATCCTTGGCTACCCACTGCTTGATTGCATCAATATGCACAGGCTGCAAGAGTTTTGGCTGCCGCTTAGCCTTGGTGAATTTGGCAATTCACCCAGTGTTGCCATACTTGGTGTTGATGTCGGCAATGTATCTGACTGTGACACCAAATTGGGACTCAATATCCCAAACCACCATTCCCCCGTTCAAGCAGTTGAGGAGAGCTTCACACTCACTATCTGTCAAACGACGCCAGCCCTTGGCAGGTACCACAGCATCCTGGCTACCAGGCTCAACACAGGGGATGGAGAGCTTTGTGTAGAAGGTGGGATCTTGCTTGATTGTGCTGGCGCCGTCAATGGTGGCATACAATACAGGTGCAGATGGCGCTTTGGCAGTGACCAATGGCTCATAGGCGGTGTCAAAGACGCAGGGGCAGGAAGTAACAACTCTTGGATCAAAAGTGCGGGGCCGGGTGACAACTGGGTACACAGTGGAGGTGTATGTAGCCTCATTATTCCTGAGGACCTTTGTGTAAGAGACTTTGGTTGCAGGCCTTGAGAGCGGCTTCTGTCTTGGGTTAAGGCTACTGTTTCTGGCCTGGGATGCAGGAGGTGGTTAGCTGGTGCTGACACTGTGGGAGGCCTGTGTATTGGCATGACTCCCTTCAATTTGTGTTCTGGGTCTGTTCTTGGACCCTCTGGGACGCCCTTGTGGACAGGCTGTCCTGCGGGCTGGTGCAGGAGCTGGTTGGGAATGCAACTGACATTCCATAAAAATAAAATAAAAAATATATTTTAGATTAAATATGTATTTATTTGGATTTATTGGTTTAGTTGTGGGTAGTTATTTTCTCTTGATTTAGCCTTGAATAGTAACAGAATTTCTATATCCGTGATTTGAAGTGTATAATTTGTATCCTTTCCAGTTTTGGATAACTTTAAAGTTTAATCACTTTTTATGTCTAATTATGGCTATTGAGATGGAATTTTTCATTTGATTTTATCCAGAGTGGAGCTTCTTTATTTGGGTTGGTGTTTCCTAGTGTGTTTAGTGTACATTAAATTTGTATTCCAGTTCCTGCAATTAATATCTGAGTTTACTAGTGGCATTCAAAAGTGATTTGAAATTTGGTTCTTGGATTTGACAATCCTGCAATTTGAAAAAACATAGTAAACTTAATGAAAATGGTTAATGAATTAGAACGCTTCAAATCCAATTCCATTTAATTCATTTTTTCCATTGGAAATATGCAGTTTGACTTGAACTTTGGCAAGTGTCTATGAGTTCCCGCATTTTCAGATATTCAAATAAAAACACAAATAATTAAATTTAATTAAAAAAAGGCCATCCCGCAAAAGTGATTCAAAATTTGGACCAAGGATTTGACAATCCCGCATTTTTACGTTCAGGTTCTGAATTTACAGTATCCCTGGCTTCCCCAAAAACTCTAGCTATGAGGTGTCCCATCCCCCAACTACCTGTTGGCAATCATCTCCAAGCATACCCAACTTTATGCTGGCTTATATTCACTCACAATTTAAGGTTGATTAGACCACCCAACCACATCCTGTTCCATTGGCTTTTAGAGTTTCTCAATAAATTTATCTGCCAGGGAAAAGATCTCTCATATGGATAGCTCCAGTTATAAATATTGTAGGCCCCCAGCTCTGGACCAGGGTATCTTATTTTGACAAACAAGGGGAAATTTAATACTTATCAGGCCCTGAACACTCTGTGTAGCTTGGAATATACTGTGGATGAGGGACTGGCATTGACCTACCCCTACAAAACCAACAACTTATTCCTACTCTCCATCATCTTTTCAGAAGAGCTTGGTTGGATTTCATTTTTCAATTTTGGCTCATTTTCAACCTCCACCAGAAGCTTGTCACTTAAGAAATCTAGATTTAGCTGTATTGATGACCCAGAATTTTCCAATCCTCCAAATATTGAGGTGCTTTTAGATTAACCCCCGCTCTTGAGCTTACTAGGGCAATCTTCCCTGGTTTGGGAATCATTAGATTAGACCCCTGGCTGGTAAAAACAGCTTCACACCTATCTGTTATAGTTTATTCTTGAAGCTCCCCATCTCTTTGCCGCCACCTCACAGGGCTTGAGGCCTATTGGTAATCAATCATCTTGTGCTTCCCCAGTAGTTTGGTGACATGCTGGCTGGGCAGTAGAGCTTAAGCTCCTTTTTAGTCCCACTTGGATGGACTGGCCCCTTTAAGTACCCTGGCACTTGAATCTTGAGAAGCTCATGGGATACTCTGGGTCATGACCCCTCCCAGATCTTTCATACCTCCTTAATCTACCAGGTCAGTTAAAGGGGTTGGCATCCTTAGAAAGCAGCCTCCTTTGTATCTTGATCAATGGCCTTACTCTCTGAGATCTGCACTGGTCCTCCATATTGGGTTGGTTGCTGCTGATCCCTGCAGCTTAGATCCAGGAGTACTCTTGGTTGTTTATCCCACCCAAGTGAGGTAATGACAAGGCATTTCTACCTTTCCTCTTGTTTTGTAGAAAGGGTTGCAAGTATCCCATCCCTTGGTAAGTTGGTGGGCCTGGGGTCATTTAAGGGGAAATGCCCCATAAATCCCTGGAAGCCTAAAGCATGGGGATTAAGGATGTAGAGTGTAACTACACTAAAGAGCAACATAGATCTCTGAGCAGAGATCCTGAAAGAACCCTACCCAGATTAAACAGGGTGATTTAACAAGATCAAACCAAAGATAAAGAAGAGTTCAAAGAGCTGGAGGGGAGAATCAACCTTTCCATGAATAGGTTTCATGCTTAAAATCTTCAACAGGGGAACAGGAGGAAGCCAGGGCATTTCAGAAGCTCGGAAAGTCATTGATCCCAGAGTGAAGCTGACCAGGCGTCAAAAAATGTAACCTAGTGTCCTTGGAAATGAATGAAACCAGTGAAAAAATCAAGGGATTTAAAAGATAGAGCCATCTATTTTAGGAAAGGTTGGATCCTTAATCAGCATAGGGCAAGCTATACAATTGCTAAGCTTCAAAATGGACACCAGTAGCTACTGGAACAGTTTCCCAGTGCTAACACACCCTAACCTGTGCCAAGTTATGTGGCTGTCGTTCATGATGCTGTGAATGGGGTTAGGGTTGTTTGAGAGCTAGAATGAACCCAGATGGCTTGAATAGATTTTTGAAGCTCTTGGATTTGGAATTTCATGTTTCTGTTTTAACAGTAGGCCTGGCTTTAGCCTATTGCTTATTAATGGGGTTATTAAAATCATCAAAACACTTAACCATCTTATACTGAATGCTGAAATCTGTGTTTTTCTGAGGTCTAGGGGGATCAATTCTTTTGAATTCTGGAACTACTGTGAATGATCAGCTATCTAACCATGGAGTTGAAATCATGCTTCTGGCTTATCTCTGCTGCCTCTTCCCTTTGAAGGCCCTGACAGGTGGCTATCTGGTTAGGTACTGGTTGGGGAAGGTTAGTTTCTATGTAGGATGTGAGCCAAGCCTGGTTAGTATGGAGCCCTCCCACCAGGAGTACATCCACTAGCTTGCACAAGCTCTCTTCTGGCTGCCCTATCAGACTTGCTACCTCCCTCTGCATTCAGAAAGGGAATCAGAGTGCCTTTTCTTATAAATTTTACACTGGGAGTTTCATCTCTAGCCAAAAGCTATAATCAATAGACTTTGGGGTTGGTAGTATAACCCAAAGCCACATGTTGGTTCCTTAAGGTCCTTCTTGGTAGAGATCAGGAACCTGTTGATTAGCTTGGTTGATTAGAAACTTCTCTCTAGGAAGACATCTTTAAGGGATCTGATAATGAACTTAAGGGGGAGGCCCCTAGTTTGATCTGGTGCTGTTAAAGTGCCCTGATATTATCTCCTCTAGACCCACTAGTATCCAAGGTTGGGTTGGGGATTGAATTGTTTTAGGTACTTTGGTTACACTATCCCTTGGTTTTGGATACCTGATAGGATCTACCCAAGTACATATGTTTTGCTTCAACTGCAGGATTTTTTAGTAGGGTCAGTCATGTTCTCATTTTCTTCCTCCTGTTGCAAAATCTTTGATTACTCCCTCTTGGGGAATTAACGCCCTGGGTAAATCACCAAACAGCTCACCAAATGGTTCACCGTCCCACCAATAAACTGGTGGCACCATTATCAGTCAACCATCTATGACAGGGATCACTCAATCCAGGTCCTAAATGGGTCACAACTTGATCAAGCCTTGTGACACAAGAGGAACATTACTCAGATAATCCCCATGACCTCCATGACGTACATGGACAACATGTGGCTTGTCATGATACTATATATTATTCTATATTCATATTTAATAAAGTATCATTCTCTTCCTAAATCTTCTCCCTATTTTGTTTATTATACTTCCCAGAAGTATAAACTTGACACTCCCCACTGTTGGCCTGATTCAATAGAAGGGGGTTGACTGCAACCTTGTCAGGTTGTGGGGTACATAACTGGTGTTCTTAGTGGTGGGGCTTATACTTGACTGTTTACTATAGAGATCCTATAGGGTGACTATATGAGTGGGTCATCATATTGGGGTGGTAGACAGATGCTGGTGGGGGAAGCTTGCTGGTTAATTACTCTACAAGCATATATTTAGGCCAGCGGTGGAGAATGATAGGGTCGAAAAACTATATGATTGGCGGTGAGGGGTTAAGCAGCATCGGCCCCGATAAACTTTTAGGGGCAGTTGGTGTGGTTTCGGCGGGAAGGTAAGTTGAATTATATGCTGGGGTTTAAATGTAATTTTTATTGTTTTTTGGTATGGACGTTGAAAAGAGTGCTCATTTAGCCTTTTAACTTGTTATGGGAAGTTGGCGGTACCAATTGAGGCAATTCGATGGCGGGAGAAGAAAGGGTTTGGTTGAAGAGATGGGGATCCTTTGCTGGTTTGCGCGATAGCCAAGATGAGACGGTAGTTTGTATTGACTTGTATGGAGGGTGGCGTAGGTAGTTGGATTTGATCGGTGATATTTAGAGTAGATAAATATTTATGGGGTGTTGGGTGAAATTAAATGCAGGTTGGATTTTTGCCAGGGTAGGCAGTTCGATGGGAATTTGCTGGTTTGAGGAGGCAAATCCTTGTTCTGTCGTAGATTCCTGGGCCACCGATTGCAGGGGCTGGGAAGAGGGTGTTCTGCAGGCAAGCGCCGGTGAAGATGTCACTGCATCAAGGAATACTTTGTAGATGAGGAATGGGAATTAGATCGTTTGTTTTATGTTTTTTGAATTATAATTCTGGCAAGACCAACATTTCCCAGCACAGCCAATGGGAATTCCAATTAAGCTACGTGGCGTGTCGTGATTGGCGTGTTACGTTGGCTGAGAAGGAAAGTGATCTTTTGCTGGGATGGTATTTTCCACAAAGTGCAGTATAAATTGATGTGGGATGCAGCAGCTGCGGCATGGCATTAGAACACTACTTGGTAATCGGCAGTGAGGGGTTCCTTGGAAGCTACTTGGTGGATGCTCTTCTGGAAAGAAAATGTATCATCCGCTGCTTTGACATCACCCAGCGGAAGACTTGGCCGGCATGCGTAGAGTTCATGGCGGGGGATCTTTGCAATCCAAGCCACATTGAGCAGGCGCTTAATGGCATCACCACGGTGTTCCTAGCTGCGTCCCCGATGCACGACGCTTCCAGGGATGTGTTGTTCAAAGTTAATGTTCAGGGCGTGGAGACTGTGCTGCAGGCCTGCATCCGCTTGAACATCCCCAGACTGGTGTACACGGGCTCTGCCATTGGCTACTTCAGCAGGGAATCTGTGCGCAACCTTTCCGAGGCGGCGAAACCCAAAGTGGAGCTGATGCCCGACTATGCCCTTTCCAAGGTAACATTTATTGTTCATATACGCTTACAGCTAGCATTTGGGAGAGACAATGGTACTTTCTGCCAATTGTGCTTCCTTCTCCACCTGCAGCCTGCGTCTGTTTGCCCTGGTGGGGGCCGGGGATCGTCAAATCAGCCCGCCCATCTTTGCCGCCCATCGCCAGGGGCTCAGCTGGGCTGCAGTTGGCAACAACAAAAACTTGTACGACTTTACGCACATCAAGGATGCCACTCAAGCCCATCTCTTGGCAGCCGACAAGCTGGCTGCTGCCCCCGAGACCGTCAAGGGTCATGCCTTTTTCATCACCGGCGGAACCCCCGTCCCCTTCTTCAACTTTGTTCGCAAACTCATCTACCACGCCGACCAGAGCGAGAGCTTCAACGTCCACATCCCAGTTCCCCTTGCCAAGCTATGCGCCCATGTCATCACCCCCGTAAGAGACGCCCTCTTTCCCGCCACTTGCTGGTCCTTCACCCCCTTTGCCATCGACAACGTTGCCAGCGAAGTCTACTTTGACATCTCCAAGGCACGCACCCTCCTAGGCTACCGTCCCACCCACTCCTTAGACGACGCCGCAAAGGCCACCGCAAAGGCATATGTCCTTGCCCAAAATTCCTAGAACCATCATATAATTCCTATTGAAATTCATTTAACCAACCACAAATAAAATCCTACATCAATCTTACCACCCTGGTATTCCTCGCAAAATTAAACTGCTGCCTAATATGGATGTACCGTTCCTGGCCATGCAATCACACCGAATCCGGCCGCCATAACAACTGCCATCGCAAATCTCGGGAGCAGCAGGGATGACCAAGTTATTCCCATGCATCGCAAGTAAACAACTTACCATCCGCCGATCGCCAGCCAAGCTTAATATATCCCAAAGTCCATCGCACCGATGAACTGGAACCTTCGTCAGTCTATGCCCCCCAGAGAATTCTTGCCAACCCCTGCGATCGGAGCTTGGCGCCAGCTTTACCATCCCGATTTAGATCCCGCCAGCCTTTCTACAAGCCTCTTATAAATCCTAAACTAAATTTAAAAACAAGCAATAAGCCCTCCCAAGCCAATCAGTTCGATTCCGAACCACCAATTGAAAGCCAGACCTATGATGCTTCAGGTGCTTGCCACCACTCAGATCACACCAGACAGTGCTTTCTGAGATATAAAAATATGGATTTAACTTGATTTTCGTATTGGTACGCATATCCATATTTCCATAACTGATCCATAATCATTCACCTTCTACACCTCTTACCTCAAGAGCATATAATTCAATAAACATCCCATATAAAATACAAACTAAACATTTTTTATAAAAAAAACTAATAAAGCACCAGCACCTTTCAACTTCAATCCGGATATCTACATCCTCCCCTTTGCCGATAGGGTAGATCAACCAGCATTTAAACTGTCAAAATAATTTAATAACCATTTCAACACATCCTAATCGTCTAGATCCAGTTTACTCACATATATCCTATCCGAAGTCAACCCCTTTTTAACAGGCAAAAGATCAAATGCTGACCATCCTACTTGGTAAAAATTAAGCTTCAAGTGGGGTTCAGGGTGGCATGATCACGCAGAATCCAAAAATAAGCCAAATGATTATGCTCCGTAATTGTAAAAATCAATAAAGATCTGCTTCAAAAATTAACTGCTATGGAACCGGCTAATTTTACCGTAAAGCCATTCTATCCGTGCCATAAAGAGGCTTGGACTATTTTTCAAGAACGGCCCAAGAAAAATCTAGCATATCATAAAGAAGCAAAGATGATGCCAAGATTTTGCATCTCAAGGAAGAGGTTTTATTGTTGTGATAAGGAGCGCCTTTTGGGGAAGCTTCAAATATAGAATTAGTAAGAGAAGAAGTATATTTTATTGGATAATACTTTAGACTTATATAGCTTTAGCTGAGGTGGAGATTTTAGTCAGATCAAACTCAGGGGCTGGTCATGTGCTGGATGGGTTTGAATTGCTGGATACCTGGATAGTCATGTGATATTGGTTTGTTGCCATTTCCGGTATGTCAAATGGTATATTGGAAAGGCACCAAATCAGGCAATGACTGGATGTTAGGTGTGATAGCAATAGCCAGAATACTTGTACATCCAGACCCTTGACAGTTGTTATAAATGCAGGGGTCAAGAAGGGATTGTATCAGGACAGTCCTACACTACCAATCAGGCCGTCATCATACAGCGGGCAGGTGTCTTGTTGTCAACCTGGGGGGATAACTCTTTTACTGCAAGTATTGATACAGCTTTGCCCAATACTTGGATACTCTGACTATTAACCAGCTTAGTTGCAATACAAAGCAATGTAGAATATATTGTATCTATTGCTGTCAGGTATCCAGTCTTGGGCGGCCAGCCCGTCATTTTCAGGGGTAACTCAGGACAGGTTTTTTGCGGGCAATGCCCACGACAAGAGGGGAGCTAACTTTAAAAGTAGGAGGCGGACTTCCCCACCCAAGACCATGGGCCGGCGGCCGGGATTATAGTGTCAATCACCCCTGTGAGGGTGATGTACACAATCCCAAACAGCTTGCCAGAATGGTCAGTTGGGAGGCTGGGTGAAGAAGCGGACATAGGTTTTGGGGTCACAGGCAGTTCCATGGACAGGTTGTAAGCAGGGAGATAGCTGAATTTTCCTCTGAACAACTTGGGTGTTGAAAATATCCATGGGCCTTGTTGGCTGTATCTAACTGCGGATTGTATGCAGGCCAGAGGATCAAGTTTGAGTATCTTTTCCGGGGTGTATTCCTTGTATTCAGACTTCAGAGGGCAGTCAGTAAAGTGGACAGGTCCAAAGGGTACACCAGGAGGACAGAAAACAGCAGACAGTGGGGCAGGCAATCTTGAACTGAATTGGTAGACAGCAAATACAAAATAAGGCAATAGCTGTAAAGTCACTTCCCCCTTTAGCCCTGGATAAGACAATCTTTCCGCACCACACAAAAAAATCTGCTCAGAAGCTGGCCAATCCCCTCAATTCCTTTGAAGATTTAGCCCACACAATTGACGAGAGATTTGTGTTAGCATACCCTTCTCAAGTGGTGAATAATGGTGCTTTGGACTCTGTCCCCACTTGGGAGAAATCCCTAATTAATTTGAATTATCTTCTGGCTTGGGCTCAACCACATTTAAAATTAATTAAGTCTAAACAACCAGGTTGCGCTACTGCTAAACCATCAAATTCCAATCCAACTGGATTGAATGTTGATTTAAATCACTTCATTAATGCCAGACAATAAGAGTTGAAGCCAGAAATTATTGCAAAACCCTCCAAATCAATGGATAAGCCCTCACAAAATTTCTCTTCTGGCCAATCAGACCCATTTCCTGGGTCGGGTGACCTTTCAAATTTGAAGCCTGTCCCTTAAAGCAAGACAGGGGACTTTTGGTCCCCTGCTTGCTCATTCTTTTCAAAATAAAATTTTAAAGCTTTCTCTTTTAGAATTTTGGTTCTTTTGGGTCTCCTATCTGGCCCTACAATTTTACAAGATTTTTATTAAAAGTTTTCACTTTCCTTACCTTCCCCTTGCCTCCTGGGCCCTTCTGCCACTTCCCAAAGTGCCTATCTGCGTCGTCAACGTCAAGGCTAAAGCTTTCCTCTTTTACTTTGAAGAGAACAACACAATTTAAAATTTAGTATAAAATTTAATATATTTACCTATTTTAAGTTCAATTTTCTACTCATTTCAGTTTTGCTTGCGCTTGGGCTCTATATACGCTTTATAAAGCTTTCATATACGCTTTTGAAACAATTTGGCCTGTGATTGCTGTTCCCTATACTTCTCTGGTGTTTAAGATTCCTTCTGTTTGCTCCTGAGCCTTCTGCTCTAAAATTAAGGGTTAAAAACAACAGAATTGTCTGTATTTTTCTGGGCTCCACTTCCATACTCTAAACATGTTAGTCCCTCTGGTCAAATTTGTGGCTTTTACCTTGGCACCAGCTCTGGTGATGATTTGGTCTACCTCTCCAGATCTTTGGAGATGTATTGCCAATTCTTTCCTCTGTGTTGGTTCAAACCCTGATCAGCTCTTGAATATGTTTGAAGATATCCCCGCACGCAATCAGGGTATATATACCACTAGTGATAATGTGGTGAGGAGCCTGACCTGTGATGACCTTAACCTCTCTACCGCCAAAACAGTCTCTGCTACACCCCTCAGTCTGGGCCACCCCATGCTCCTTCCCTCTGAGGACCCGTCTGTCCTGGTTTCAGAGGAAGGCTTGGGCACCCCAGAGCTCACTCCCAAGCGTGCATCCTGGTTGCTTAGCGGAATGATCTTAATGGGTTTGGATTCCTACTTTCCCCAGGTGTCTGCCACATCCTCCTTATGGACACCCCTTCAAGCAGCCATGCCAGTCCTATACTGGATGGCGTCCTGGTGGATCCTCCCTCCAGGATGGGAGCCAAACTTAGTTAGTTTATCCCCCCTCTCTCACAATAGCTTTATGAGCCAAATTAACATGACCTTTATTCAAAAATGGCAATAAGTTTGGAGCGCGGGGTCTTTGGGTCTATATAGTACCCCACCTCCAAACTTAGCATTTTCCATGGGGGGTTTATCAAGGCATTGGAAAGGGCAGGGCCGGGGGAAATGGATGCTTGGGTCCAAAGGCGGCAAAATGGCACTTTGCCTGGGAGTTCTTTCATTGGTCAAGAATCTTGATTTGGCTACCTGATTATCTTGCTTTAGTGTCGTGGTCATGGGACTGGGCCGTGGGCCCGTGCTTCTTTCCTGAGTTGGCTCTTGATTGGTTGCTGGTGTAGACTCAAGTTTATGAAGCTAATAGTTGCCAAATCAGTACCTTCATTAGGCTCTGTGATTAATCTTCCATTTGGTGCAATGATTTATTTGGTTTGGCTCTTTTTACTGCATGGGTTAACATTCTTGATATCTGCTTGTGGGGACTTGATCCCAGAAAAACGCAGTCCCGCAGTCCACAGGCCCAGCGGCCCAAAGAAATCCAGGGTCAGGGTTCAATTCCTGCTCCCAGGCCAGGGTTTCCAGAAAGGAAGAATTGTCAATCCTGAAAATTGCACTAAGTTTATTCTTCTTGATCTCTAATTAAAATAAATCCTTATATAGGGTGGATAATCTCTCTTGCCAGGATCAGCATCTGGCGCTTATAACTCTCATTGGTCAGCTCACTGTTCCCCAGACTGCCAATTACAACTCCCAGAGTCAGGCATCTGTGCTGTGCCAGCATGAGATCATGATTGTTTTCTGGACCTTATGCATACTGTACTGGGTCCTGCAGCATCATGTCCAATGTTGATGTACTTTGAGTACCCAGCCATTCATTTTAATGGGAACTTGTATCTTGCATTTGGCAGGGCTTCAACTTTCTGTATAGGGATGAATTCTGACATCCTTCCCAGGCACAATAAGGTTTGGCAGTGGTGCACCCCAAGGGAATATTCTGCCACCTTCCCAGATCCCCAACCTGTCTGGCTTGGATTGACCAATCAGATCATCTGTTCAGGTGTTATAGTACAGGCTTTGGAGCAATGCGTAAATACCCAGCATGTGGGGGAGTATTCTAGCCAGATAGGGTGCCAAGGTTGACACTTGGAGCCCTGTACGTGAGGTGACAATTGGGTATACTGTCAATACCCAATGGGAAACCTTGGTGTGCATTTTAAATTGTCTGAAATCACCGGCAAACTATGTGAGCACATAGTACGTAAAAGTGTATACTGCTATGGACATTGTTGAGTGGGGCAAAATCAATGTGGGCCAGGAGTAGAGCTGGGAGGAGCTTAGTTGTGATGGATCCTAGTAGTAATACTTGTTGGTGGGTTCTTGGAAAGGTCCATATGGTTTAAAAAAGTCTGGTGGCCCCCAATCCCTAGGCAGGATGTGATAACAGCAGAGAAGATAAGATGGTCCATCTTTTCTGGATCCTGGGAAAGGGTTAGAAAAGCTTAGTGTCTGGCTTTCTGTAGTGGTAAAAGTCTTTGGATGTTTATGTGATAATTATTGAGGGTTATTTCACTCAATGATGGCACAACTATCATCAAGATATTTATCTTTATTATATAGTATTACTCTGTGTGGCAGGAATATTGGGAAGAACTGGATTGGGAACCCAAGATGCTTGATGTTACCTGGGATTCCCTTTCCTGGATGGCATTGTGAATTACCAAGTGGGAATGTATCACTAAAAAACTTGTAGTGGCATGAGGATGATTGGGCCTTCTTCATGCACCCAAATACATGTACTGGGTTCAGTGCATGAAAAATATTGCAGGTGAGCTTTTCAACCCCTTCTGCATTTGGCAAGTTCCCAATTCAGGCAGCAGTCCCCCCCCCAAATTGGGGCTTAAGGTAATTGCTTTTTTGGTTTCCCAATTTGTAAATTTCCCCATTGAGCAGGAGAGCCGCCAGGCTGGGCAGTTGGCCTTGCAGTCCGCAGCTGGCTGATAAAAGGAAAATTGATCAGAATTTTAAATTTTAAATCATTGTTTTTGCTATGGGCTTTTTGTGGCAGTTTCCCCAGTCAGGAGAAGCTGCTGCAAATAAGTATCTACTCTGTTTGGTACCATTGTGTCACAATCGTTAATTTCTTGTATTATTTTTCAGGAATATTCCTGACAAGTGGCTTACTTCCAATTACCCAAATCTATTACTAGGATCTCCTCAGCACTTTATTAAGCTTTGATTGCAGAGTGCCATCTAGGCAACAGCAACCTATGACCTAGCTGAATTGATGGCTCAGCAAACTCATAGAGCTCAGAATTCCTGACAGATGAGCACTCCCTTTAAAAAAAAACTGATATACAGACCCCACAGGATTGCATATATTTCAGTACCCAAACAAAAATTTAAGCTATATGATCCAGGTCTTCAAATGAAATCCTTAAATAAAACCTACCATCTCTTTCTAGATTTGGGGTTGAGCTATCCATACCAATAATCTTACTATTTATTGAGTTAAACTCTATAACAAAATATCATAAAGAGCCAAAAAGGTTTATTATAAGCTAAGTTGAAGGTTTGCTGCAAGAGAGTACAGTGGCAATCTTTCTCATCTTCTCCCCAAGCTTAGATAGCTTGTACTTATTTTTGACAGCTGACTTAATCTGCTCTTTATAAATGCTAGCCTTGAACTGTTTTCTCCTCTTTGGAGTTCTTACTTCCATATTCCAAAGGGAGGAGACTGTCTTCCCCTGTTCAGCCTTAAAGTGCTCAAAAAAGGTGTTGTATCTGGGATTCACACCAAAGGAGGACTTAAGATGTTTATGCCAGTTTTTCAGGCCCGATATTGGCTTCATTTCATCTTTGAGAACAGCTTGATAGCAATTCCAGCTTGCTTTTGCTGTTGGTTTGCCCCTTTGGCTGACCACCTTGCGCCCCACCCATTGTGGCTCATAGTAATCAAAGAAGGGTTGGAACTCAGCTTCATGGCTCAAGGCATAAGGGTCATTACAGAGAAGTACAAACCCTTGCCCAACATATGGGTCATTATTTTTTAGATTAATCTGTTTCCTATTAACTGTGCTACTTAAAACTTTAAAATTTTGTTTTAATTTTCTTATCAATAAATTTAAATAATTACAACAATTTTATCAAAATAAATCTTATTTAATCTTTATAATATAAAAACCTATATTAAATTAATCATTTTCTACTTACAGCTAAATTAAACTGTATTAAAAGCTAGTAACAATCTTATTTCATATACCATTATTTCTTGAAAGCTGATCAGTACAAAATAACATCATTCTAAAAAGAGCAACCTAAAAATACAATAAAAACTGATATGATGCTTTTTGTTGGAAATCAAATTGTTGCCTAAAATCTTAGCTTTTTAAAATATTTAATTTAAAATATAATCATTTTTGAATCCCTCTTTTTAAAAAGAGGGCAGATAGCTTTTTTGCATATTTAATAAATATTAAATAATTTTGGATTTTTTAAAAAAATCTAGTAAAAAGTTAAAAAAACTAAAACTAAAATTAAAACTGAACTTTTATTGAAATTTCAGTGATCTCATTTAGCATAAGTAATTTATTCTTAAGTTAGATTTTATAGAAAATATATAATAAGAACTTATAAGAGAGTAAAAGTTTTTCTTTTCAAAATTTTAAGTATTTAATATTAATAAAATAGCTTTATACAACTATTTAATAAAATTATATTTTTATACTGTATGCTAGAGATAATATGTATAAAAAATTCAAACATAAAAAAGAATGTATCAAAATCTTGCTTTATTTAATTAAATTTTATAAAGGTTAAAATTTATTTGAACTAAATGGAAAATGATCTTAGTCATTGTATCTATAAAAATAAGATACAAATTTAATTATACAAGCAAATATTTATATGTGATTAGAAAAACATTTTTGTTTTGATAGATTTAAAATTTATAAAGTTCATTTTTTAAGAACTGTTAAAGGTTATAATAAACTTAAGTTTATTTAAAAAAAGGTTTTTGAGTTGGTTACTAAAAGTAAGCTAAATAATGATTTAACTTTAAATTTAGTTTACTGATTAAAATATCATACTTTAAGAGTTAATTAGCATATTTTATTTCAAATAATAATTTTATAAGCTTACATTCAAAGCCACTTCAAGATACTAAATTGGTATTGAAATATAAAGTTGCAGCACAATTCTGAAAGCTGAGATTAAGGGCTTTCTAATGATACTAGTTTGAGCAAGATTGAAGTACTATTCGCGGAAATATCAACAGTTAACCAGAATATAAAAAGGGGTAAATAAACAATGATATCAGACTTCAGGGGTGATATTGATAAATTAAGGAGATCAGTTGGGGGTCAGTTGGGGATTTATGCCTGTAGTGCGAAAGCTCAGCTAACATGGTATTTAAACAGCTCAACTTTACAGAAATTTACTTTACAATCTACACCTTTACTCCTCTCTGATAACTGCACATCTATTTCCAAGCAAGAACTGCCTGAACCAAGCCAAGGAACCCAACTACTATCATTATGGAACCTATCAAGTTTACACCTCAGATGACACCCTTCTTCTCTCTGGGGGCTTCTACTAAGAGAGAAAGAATCTCTATGCTTAAACAAACATTCCTTTTTACTGCTGGCAGTGATCTTAACAGCTTTGTTGAGCATTTCTTATTAAAAACAGAGTTTGGAAAAATTACCTTCTTACCTGTCATACAAAATTCTAAAACAGATGATTTCCTTAACAACCTAAAGGAATTGATGTCAGAGTCCCCTGCCAAGCACCTTCCTTCCCTACGAGCATTGGTTACATCAAGCTACAGTCTGAAAGAGCTTTGGGATTGTGGATTTAAAATGACAAAAAATGAGTATTCATATTCTAAAAAAATAAAAAATGCTAAAAAAGCATCATTAAATTCAAAAAATAAAAAAGGAAAAAATGATCCAGTAAAGAAAGAAAACATAAAAAATATTTTAAAACATATATTAAAAAATTTATTTCCAACTAGCCAATTTACTAAAAAATCCCCTGGATTGATTTATGAAGAATTACAAAAAGAGTTGAGTGAATACTCAACTAAAATAAAATACTCATTATTGAAAACAAAAAAAGAAATTTACAAAGATATGAAAATAAAAAACAATATTTCTATTTCACTTTCCACTTTTTATAAGCTTATTCCTAATAATATAATTAAAAGCAAAAAGCAAACTGATATGTGTAACATTTGCAACTTAAAAAAGTCATTAGAAATGAAGAAAAAGGATTTGAGTTTAAAGAAGTTGCCATTGCCTAAATCTATTAAAGAAAATTTGAAATCTATTGACCTACATGAAAAGTTTTATAAGCATCAAAATAAAGAATATATTAGTGATATAAATAATCTTGATAATAATTCATGTGTTATAGTAATAGACTATAAAGAAAACTTTAAAATAGGTGGGGGTCCTATAGAGACAAATAATTGTTTTTATGAGAAAATACCTATTTCTTTATTAGGATTTGCAATTGCTTTTAAAGAAAATGAGAAAATTAAATATGAGTATCATGACTTTTTATCTGAAATTTTATCTCATGACTCTTTGTTTTCAGGTCAGTGTTTGATAAGTCTGCTTAAAAATAATAAGTTTAAGAATATTAAAAATATTTAAGTTTGGACTGATAATGGTAATCATTTCAGATCTTATGAATTCTTATATTATCTTTTTAAAGAGGTACCTAAAATTATAAAAGGAACAATTAAGTTTAATAGATTTGTTGAGTGTCATGGCAAAAGTATTGTTGATGGTCATTTTGGTGTATTATCTAAAATATTTAAACAAAAGGAAAATGAGATGTATATAAAAAATATAAATGATCTCAAAATGGTTTTTGAGAGAGAGGAAGAAAGAAAGGGTCTATATGAGACACTTGTAAATAATTCAGATGTTTCCCAAAAAATCTTTTTTCACATCTATGATAGAAAATCTAAGCCTAAAAAAAGCTGGCTTGAAGTCAAAGCATTTTATGTTAATCTTTCATATTTAATGAAAGATGGTGAGCTGTATGTTTCACCTTTGACATTTGAGGATGTTAAGGAGTACTCCAAAATAAATTATTGTGCAAAGTTCTGCACAGATGACAGAGAAACAAAGAGAGCTGATACTACTAAAGGATTAGTAGGACATGTTCATGAAGTTGGACGCATAACAAAAACTTATATTTCACATAGGGTAAATAGTCTTTTAAATACAACAACTTTTTTTCTAAAAATAACTAAGAAATTAATTATATGAGCCAAAGATAGGGTAATAGCAATTATAGCTTTGGGGCTGCTATTACTCTCCCATGCAACTCATATATTTAATTCTTGGCTTATTAAAATAAAAAAAGGGTTTTAGCAAAAAATACAGCTAATAGAAATAAGATTTATTTCTATTATTTGTATATTTTACACTATTAAACTTTTCTTCAGTAAACTAAGTATTATACTAATGTTCAAAAAACATAAGTTTATGACTTAAATGATACCAAAGAAGTTAAAAGGCTTTGAAATTCTTAAGCTGGCGCCTTGGCTTAATCTAACAAATAATGACCCATATGTAGATAATTTATTTTAGAGATATATGTGTTGTAATGGATTATTCCAATTAATTCTATTGTTTTCTTTTATAACTTTAATATATTTGAAGCACTACAATAAAGTGAATTTTGAAAACTACAAGTGCTACAAACCAGCTAATTGGAATGGGTGTAAATGTGGTGTCTTTGTGCTTGGCTCAGACCAGACACGCCTCAGTTAGTGCAACCAGTTTAACTTAATGAAATAGGCCTGTTGGAAATAAGACATGATTTATTTTCAATAGGCTATTTTCATTAAGTTAAACTGGCTGCACTAACTGAGGCATGCCTGGTCTGAGCCAAGCACAAAGACACCACATGTACACCCATTCCAATTAGCTGGTTTGTAGCACTTGTAGTTTTCAAAATTCACTTTATTGTAGCGCTTCAAATATTTGAAGTTACAAAAGAAAACAATAGAATTAATCATTATTAAAGCAGCCAAATTTAACTTGTGGCATGATAAAAATCAATCCTTGCTTTATTTAAATGTAAATTATTTATTATAACTATAAACAATTGTAAATGTTAAACCAGTATAAATTAAAAAATAAAACTTATTGGGGGGTGAGTTTTATTGGTGGAATGGGATTGGGTGATGCAAACTAGTTGGCGGGCTGGATTGAGGGGGACTTGATTGGCTGGTGGGGTTAGTGCTGGTCACCTGGGAGAATTGGATGGGGACTAGGGCAGCTGAAGAACCTAGTGGGAATTGAGTGCCTTGATTGGCTTGGAGGAATTGATTGTGCATGACATCATATTCCAACTTGGGGAGGACAGTGATTGGCTTGTACATTGGGGAGTCACAAGGTGGAAGCTGGGTATCCTTTGGTGATTGGCTGTTGCCAAGAGCATTGAAGGCCATTTTTGTAAACATGTCAGTGATCTTCTGACAGGGAAACAGCACTGAGGGGTTGTTGGCCGCACTAATCACCTGGCTGAAGGTTGTGGAGTTGCGCCCACAGATGGTGTCTCCAATGTTGAAGAACAACACATCACCCAGGTGTAGATCAGCATGGTCAGCAGAGAAAATTGAAATGTTATGGCCTTCTGCTTGTATTTTCTCAGAGGCCACTTCAGTGCACTCCATTTGGTGGCTCAGAAATATTTGGAATTTGGAATTGGCCAAGCTCCAGGTGGCGAGCAGGTTGGAGAGAAATTTCCTGTACCATTAATCATTAGTATAACTTGTTCTAGTCCAGTAAAATACAGTCTCTTTTGGGGAAACTGCAAGGAATGCACCAATCACATTCCCCTGTGATCTCTTCCTTTTGCCCTTGGGAGTGTTCTCACTCAAAGTGCCATAATCATGGAACTGCATTGGCAATTTATAATAGGATATAAATACAACATTGTCCAAAATAGAGGACAGGCAGTGGGTGAGGGTGGCACTAATAACATGATTGTAGGGCAAATTTGATCCATCATCTGACTCATTGGCTGGCCAATTGGTCATAATCAGAACACTGAATACAAGCCCATGCATCCAGAGCTGCGCTGTGCAACTGGCAATGAATATGCCCTGGAACCCAAGTAGGCAACAGACCTCAGTCAATTGGAGGTATGGGTCATGTTGCAGAAGGTCAAGCATGAAGAGATACACCTCCTTGATCTGAGAGTCAACCTGCTTCTTTGGCTTCTTGCCCAGCTTTGCACCACTTCTGTTCAAGAGGGCTTGGAACTCACGCTTAATCACTGCCTCAGTAAATTGAAGCCAATTGGCTATTTTGGCAAAATTAACACCATTCTGCTTGAGGGTAAAGATCTCCTCTATCACCTCATTGGTTATGATTCAACATTTTTGGTGGGCTTAAGGAATAAGGGTACCCGGATTAGGCAGGGCAAGATTTGATTGGCCTGAATTCTCAAGCACTGATTGGATCAGATTGGAGGGGGCTATAGCTGTCCAGTCTCCAAAATTTGGCACAGGCACGGGTTGGGCCTGGTCTTGGGGAGCTCCATATTAGCTATCCAAAAAGCCGTCTGTGGATGGGCTTGGTGACACATACAACTCAGCCTCCTCACAGCTTGCATTAAATTGGGTCTACACAGGAAATGTGGTGGATGCGCTCCTTAGCTCAGAAGCTTGAGCTTGGAGTAGCTCCTGGTACTGCTCCTCAACAACATCAAAGTTATCTCCACTTGAAAAACTCATACTAACACAAAAAAATAAAAATTCTATTAAAAA
Source organism: Entomophthora muscae (assembly GCA_014839935.2). Classification (NCBI taxonomy): domain Eukaryota; kingdom Fungi; phylum Entomophthoromycota; class Entomophthoromycetes; order Entomophthorales; family Entomophthoraceae; genus Entomophthora; species Entomophthora muscae. Next base: position 235,835 of record QTSX02007210.1, read on the forward strand.
CAGAAAAGCAAAGTATTTCTAGAAACCTAATTTTATTTAAATGAGTGCTCCTATTTGAGACATTCTATCAGACATAAATGTCCAAATTTGGATGTGCATACATTGAAAATAAGGCTGAAGTTCCCTGAATTGATTTTGGTTGATTCACTCATGAAATCCACTATTTCCAATCTGAGTCCCAAAAATAGTCAATATTTTAAAAAAATGAGTTGTTTTTGTGTTTGAAAATATCACTTTGTGACTGAACCAATTTTGTTATCTGATTGTATCATTTTTGTTACATGATGACTATCACATTTGATGTAGATTGCTTTGGAATGTGACTGGATTGTGTGCGTTATGAATTTTAGTTCCATGTGATTGCTATCTCATTTTCAGAATTCAGTATTTGACTTTATTTTCATTGTGTGATTAGCTATTTTTGTTTTCCGCCCTAGATAAATGGAAGCTTTATTGAGTAAATTAACCTTTAACTGGTTCGAGTTGAAACTTGTTTTGTGACTGAACCCATGTGTTCTAAACTGACTAATATATGTTTATCTCAACAGATTTGAAAACTACTGTAGGAATTTGCTTTATCTACTTGCAAAGCTATCAGCTTAGTTTATTGTCTGGATAGCCCTTTTTGGATGGAAATCAACATCCTTGAGCAACTATTTGTTTGGCAAGGATTTATCAAATTCTATATAAGAGATGTGCCCGTTGTAGGCTTTATGATATCCATCTTGAAATATGTAAGTTTAATGAACAATATACTTGGATTAAATAGTGAAGCATACATTACACAACTGTGAATAGGTTGGCTTTTATATTTGTGCTGAGCACCAATTCTGATTCGATCACGATTACTTTCATCTTGAATCGATGCTGCTTAACTAAGCCCAAGAAGGAACCAATGACTTGAACTTAGAAAGAAATGAGTTGTTTTATCAATTTATACCAAACTTGAGCTGCTTTGTCTCAAGGGTAGGGTATATAATTTTAGTTACATCCATTCAAAGAGGTGGGTTTTAGTTTAGTACTATATTTTATGGACTGGAAATGGGAAGCCCTCTCAAGAGCCACTCAAAAGCCAAGATTCAGCTTCAAGCTTAGCCAAATATGTGATCTATAGATGTGCTAGCGATGACTTTCTTTTCTAGCTCTACAGTTTTAGCAAAAAAATCCTTTTTCATTAAAAAACGTTCTGCTCTATTCTCAATGGTAACTAAACAGCCAGCCGATGCTGGTACAAATGATGATGCCCAGGATGAAAAGAAATGTGAATCTAGTGGGAAAAAGGATCCTTCTAACAAGCCCAGGCTCCGAAACCGAAACCATAGGAAGGGGGACTCTTCTGGGAAGGTGAAATCTAAAGCGAGCCCTGGACAAGATAACTCTGATGATGACGAGAATACGATCTGCTTCATCTGTGCAAATCCGATAACTTATTATGCATTTGGCCCGTGTGATCACAAGTGCTGTTTTAAGTGTTGTTTGAGAACGAGAGCTCTTTATAAATCCAGGCTATGCCCTGTGTGTAAGGTATTTTCTATCAATCCTCTAGTCGCTTATTTGTTTTAGTCGGATCAACCTTTTGTAATTTTTTCCGAAGACCCTGAAAAGAAATCCCACACTTACGATTTGAGCTCAATGTTTTCCGATCCCAAGCTCGACATATTTTTTGATACTCCAGGAGCGCAAAACTCCACCGCTGATCTTTTAAAATTCAATTGCCCTTATGAGGGCTGTAAATTTGTATCAAAGGAAGGGTATCTAGTATTAAAGGCACATGCATCTTCAGAGCACAACAAGAATTTCTGGTAAGGCTTTACAAGCTTCTTCATGCTTATATTTCAGTGATCTCTGTGTAACGCACAAAAGAGTTTTTTATTGTGAGCATTTATTGTATAGCCGAGATGAACTGCAGCTTCACATTAAGAGGGGCTCCCCCATTGGCAAGAAATCTACCAAAAAGAAAGATGATGGGTTTAGAGGCCATCCATATTGCGCTTTTTGCAAGGAAAGGTTTTATGATTCTGATGCTCTGTTTGAGCACTGCAGAAAAAACCATGAGGAATGCTTTTTATGCAAGCGAGAAAACCCTGCTGATCGTAGCCAGTATCAAAACTATCAAGCCTTGGTAAGATTTTCCTTTTGCAACTATTAATGAAACAGGAAAACCATTTCTCATTGGACCATTATCTGTGCAAAGAAAAGGAATGTCTTGATAAGCGCTTTATTGTTTTCAGCTCTGAGATTGATCTGCAAGCCCACACGGTAAGTTCTTATTAAGCTTTGTTCTAATTGTTGCAGGCTGAAGAACATTCCGACAAGCTTGCTGGGTTTCAACGAGTTAGACAAAAACAAGCCAGACAGATTAACTTCAATGTCACTTTCACTGACCGCAATCAAGAAGGGGCCAGTAGCTCCCAGCCTAGGGCAAGACAGAATGTAAAGATTGACTGTTTCTCTTATTTATCCTACTTTAGGGCCATGAAGGTTCTCGTCCCCCAGCTCATCTGTCTGAAGCTGAGAATTCACGCCGAATCAGAGCGCCTGCCGGTTTTGGCATTTCTTCTTTTCCCCAAACCGAGCAACCCATCCATTCTGAGCCTGCTCCATCTTCCCATTCATATAATCCAGCCCCTGATCAGACTGGTGCTAGTTGGCCTTCACTTGATGGCTCAACAGTCCCTGCTAGTGCTCTGTCAACTTTACCTGCCTCTCGATCAACCAAGGGCCAATCAGCAGCAAAAAACGATACTGAAAGCTGGCCAGGCCTGCCATCTACTTCAAGGGCTGCTGTAGCTAAACCCACTGCAAAGCCTAAAGATAACCTCAAGCAATATTCAAAGCAGCTACTAGACAAAAGACCCCCTCTCCCTAAGCAGCCTGCCCAGCCCATTGTACTTCCCCCACCTCTCCCCAGTGCACCGTCTAGTTCTAGCAAAGATTTCATTGTCCCATTTTCTTTGCAAAATACAGTCTCAGGGTTTGTCCTTAGGAAGGCAGAAAAGCTGGATGTTTTTCTTAGTTTGGTTGAGCTTTTCAGGTCAGGGACTATTGGAGCTTCTGAATTTGTTGGTCAACTTGATGCGCTCTTCCAACAATCTGGGTCTAACACCACCAAGTTGCTAAGTGAAGCCATGTCCAAAACTGTCTCTGGCTTGGTGGAACTCCTTGACAAAAGCCTATCAAAGAGCCTCTCTAATGCCTACATATCCTACCGGTCAAAGGTGTCTTCATTTCCTGAGCTTCCTAGTGCTTTGAAGCCTAGCGATTCTCAGCCAACTACTAGAAAGGTGCTGGTCATAAAAGAAAAATCAAAGGTATTGCCTCGGCCTGTAAAGAAGCCTGTTCTTCAGCCAGCTCAGCCTATACCCGGCTTCCCCTCGCTTCCCTCGTCCTCTCAGAGTAACTTGGGGCTTCTCGGGGCAGGTAATGGCTCAAAGCCGAAGGGCAAAAAAGTTGTCTGGACCAACCTTTAAGCAAGTAATAAACCTGAGTCCATTTTCAGGATGCCACTAGGCTCAGCTAATTTTCATGCAAAATAATGGCTATTCTCTTCAAATTTCCTTATAAATTAAAAATCGTAGACCTGGCATCTTATCTGCCCTCAATACCTTGCTGGTTTTTGATGGCTTCTAGGCAGAGCTTCAATAAGTGGTATCACTTAAAACTTCTGCATTGCTCTTTCAAGTACTTAATAAAGTGATTAGCTCAGTATTCAAGCCAGTTTGAAGTTGTAGCTTAATTCAAAATATATACTTTCATAGATAGGCGCTATCCATTTCCAAAGGTGGTTATAGCTACTACAGACACTAGTTCCAAGCAAGTAGAAAGGAAATAAAGAAGATGACTAGTTCTTGGAAGAAGGAAAAGATATATTAACTCTTACCTGGATTGGTCATCTATCATGTCTGAAGCTCATTGACGGATCGACCAGAATTATGAAGGGTATCCGATCAAACTCATAAGCAAGAGCAAAACCATGATCCTCGACCTTGGAAACTACCAGATTAAGTGCAGAGATCGTTTGATACCCATCTCTGGTGACAGGTCAATTCAGGCCCTGACCCAATCCATGATCAAGAGACCAAGGTCTTGCCGAAACGGGAACAAGGTGATAAACCACGGTACATAAACCAGCCGGATTCAAGGTTAAAGATAGAGGAGGACGGAGTAGCTTGCGGCATTAATTTACTCACCCCCGCCAATAGCTGGTAATGGGTTAGCAGAGGGCAACTGTGGTAAGTTCAACTCCCTGGTACTTGACAAAGTGTCGAGCACCAGGGAGTCGAGTGCTGTATATGTGAATCTATTAGTATTTTCAGCTTAACCAATTTTAAGCTAATTTTTACTAGTAATTTAGGGGTTCAAAACCAAAAACCAAGGTTAAATTTTCTTGAACTCAACTCTGTTTAATTATTTGGTTAGCTAAAATACTGATTTAAGGGGCAATTTATAAGTAAATTTACTAATAGAAATGAAAAAACCTGCGTTTGACACTCTAAAACAAAAAGTGACCAGTTCGACACTTTTTAAGCCAAATTTTAATTTTATTAATAAAATACATATGCGCTTATATAAAATTTATTATTTACTATTATATTTCTATTATTAGTGTTCATAGTTGTTGTTTAAGCTCCCAAGCACCACTATACTGGATTTAGTGGCATAGGCATTAATCAAATACCCCACTTGTTTTACATTATGTCATTCCCAGGTTTTTGGATTAAGTGGTGCCACATAAATTAAGCCTGATTTATTAAGAGATTTCATATGTAATTTATAAAAAACTGAAACTTGACACTCTCTTTGTTTGACTCTATCCACTTGACACTCGATCGGTTTCAGATTTAACTAATCAAAGGCTTGGAATTAAGGCTAAATTAATATGTGACGCACTATGAGCGTCACTCAACACTCACCCACTTGACACTTTAATTTGGGGATTAGTACAGAGAGCTTCTTAACGTTTTAACCAACACTATGGTAAATAAGTCACTCCCAGCTCCTCACAGCACATTATTATCACTAATAAACACATTTTCACTAATTTACTTTTTTAACTTATGTTGTATTTTTTTAATTTTTGAGCATATTAAACTGCCTTGCTTTTGGGTTAACTTTTGAACCCGTTTTAAATTTAAGCAAGTTTTATATGTAAAAAACATAGTAAATTTGATTTTTCTGCTTGACTCTGGCATACTTGACAGTGAGAATTCAGCTTTTTCCAGCTGATCAACAGTGCCAAACTTGATACCTTACTATGTTTTGATTTTTCAACTCCCAATAAAAAAATTCCACATGATAATTTTTATTTTTTTACAATTATAATCTACTAATTTTTCTGCTGCTCTCCATATAATTTTCATATTTTTTTGATTTTTAATTATACTTTTACATTGATTTAGCACTAAGATGTTATGCTGAACCTAACATCTTTGATGCTTCATCATAAACTCACTTATTTTCTATGTTTTAACCTTTATATCTATACTTTGAGTTTCTATTTTGCTTCTATTTACTTTTTTATGTTTTTTTTTCTTGATAAATAAAACTTTATTTGCATACTTTTCATTTAACTTTTACTTTGCTTTACCTCTGTGTTTCATATCTTTCACACTATTTTATTTACAAAACTAAACTTTTCTTTAGACAAGATCAAACAAGAACAGTCAACAGCCCAAGCGCCAAGCCTCCAAGGGCTCCAAAGAAACTGCCTCCACTCCCAAGCGTGCCAAGAAGCCTGCAAAGGCAAAGCCTCCCACCCCATCTCCTCCTACTCCTCCCCCCTCCACCCTCATCTTCCACATCCTCTTCACCTCCCCCCCCAAAATTCTTCCCCCAATAAATCTGATGGTGATCTTACTGACCACTCCTTTTACCACTCAGAGGCTGACGCCAAGCCCACCAAGGAGCGCTATACCAAGAAGTCAAAGGCTGCCAAGGAGTCCACCTCTTCTTCTGGTAAGAAAAAGGAGGCATCCAAGCAGGCCTCAAAGAACCCTTCCCCTCCCCCTCCTGATGGCTCTTCCCCCTCCCTCATCTGATCCCCACAATGAGCTGGAGGAGTACTCCAAGAAGTAAAAATCTTCTGGTCATGTGGCTTGGGATCCACTGGTCATCCACAATATCTGTAATGTGGACGGAGAGTTTAAAGTCCCCAAGCGCTTCCCCTGTTTTCCCCCCAATTATGTCCGTAAAGGGCGGCCCTGGCTACGTAGCTGATAACTACATTTTTCATTGTAACAATCAAAAGCGCCAAACCAAGAGCAAGCACTTTGTCTGTGAGGATAAGACTTGCGGGGACCGGCTAAACACTGAGGGCCAGGAGCGAGTAACTGCAGAGAAGGGGGAGCACTCTTGTGAGCCCCCCATTCATCTTATAACCCAGATGTTAAAATGGTACCTGGTCCAGGTGATTCCAACATCTTCTCACCTCCAGGAATTTGATCTGGAAATTAAAGCCCTGCAGCACTTAAAACCCAACAATCTCAAGTTGGTGCCAACTCAAGAGCAGTTGGTTAAGTTCATAAGCAATAAGTGTATTGCCACCAATCCCCCTCCCCCAAGGCTTCAGATGTCCTCTCGGAGCTTACACTCACCAAAAAGCTCAAGCAGCTTCTGAGTGGGGAGCGTTTCCTCCTCCATGACAACAGGCCTGCCACCAAAGACCACATAATATGCTACTCAACTCAGCATAACCTGATGGAGTTGAAAAGGGCTTCAACCTGGCTAGTTGATGGTACCTTCACCACTTGCCCCCGGATGTTCAAGCAGCTCTGGATGATCCATGCCCAGATTGACATCCAGGTGATTCCACTTGCATTCTTTCTTCTTCCTGGGGCCACCAAGGCCATTTACACCCATGCTTTTATCATCCTCCGCCAAGCACTTTCCCTCCTTCCTGACAGCAACAATGCCAAGAAGACTCCCCTACGCCCGCACCAACCCTCCTGCCTCTGACAAAGACCAGGCCACCCTGGACTTGGAGGAAAAGGTAAGGCTGAGAGTTCTTGGGCCTGCCATGTGCATTATGGACTTTGAGCCTGCTCAATTCAATGCATTTGAGCAGCTGTTCAGCGGGGAGGTGCAGGGGTGCCACTTCCACTACCGTCAAGCAGTTGCTCCAAATGTGCAGGCCCATGCTGAGCTAAGCAGGTTGAGCTGGAGGGATAATTCAGACACCTGCAAATTTATGCTGGCACACTGCGCAGGGGTTCGAGGTTCTCTCAAAGGATCCTTACGTAGTTAAGCACTCAGAGTTTAAGCCTTTCCTTGAGTACTTTGAGCCCCAGTGGATTGGGAAGGTTGTCACGCAGAGGCAAGGCAAGGCCTGTGCCAAGGCCATGTAAGGTCTCATGGTCTGGGGAAGATGATTATAAACTAAAGCTTTTAACCCAGTGATGTTTATATTAGTCAAATACAAAAAGGTGGGCAAGGTTTGCAATAGCAACTGAACTAAGGCTCCTAAGAGCTTATACAAGATAAAATAAGGACTAAGACAATTTATTAACCCTAAGAAGATAAAATAGAGACCAGTCTTAACGACATATGATTTGGTTAAAAAGTCTTTCTCTAAGTCTGGGAAATGGTCTGCACTAGAGGGAGGATTAAAGCTATCAACAATTAAATTGTGTGTGCTAGTATAAAAACTACCTAACTGGTGAAGAATCAAGTAAAAAGGAATCATGGGACCAAATATTTAAACTAAAACCAAACTTGAAGAAGAACACAAGCCACAAAACCTAACAAGTACCTTTTTGGGGTGCAAGTCAAACAATCTCAACTTATTGTTGAGACTAGAGAAACCAAGCCTTTTATTGTGCTTTGTTGTGAAATGCAAGAATTGAGGTGCAAAGTTTAACCATTTTTTGATTAGGAAAAATGAATCTGAAAATAGGTTTGGGGGGGAAGAAGTGCTGCACATTTAACTTGAGTAAGTTAAACTGTATAAAGGAGACTGGAAGGAGAAGAAGGTGGTTACAGCAATGCTCTAGAAGGTGAGAGCGAGCAAAAAGTATGGAGAAACTAGGTCCAAAGCCTTGAAAGACGTAATCATGAGTATATCAAAAAGTAAGTAGTTTGGAGCCAACTTTCTAACTTCAGCGTGTAGGTCCAGGGTTTGAAACCGGTAGCAAAAGGTAAGGGAAGTTCAAAAATGATACTAACCAGCATTTTGATCATAACTGGGCTTTTAAAAAGCCTAATTTTAACCCCAAAGATGGAAAATGGAGGGGAAAAAGAGGAGATCATGAATAAAATAATAGTAACCATCATGCAAAGACTTACAAGCCAGTGAAGGCAAAATAAGTATATGAACAGAATAGCAGCTATAAAAGGGTGAATCCTGACAGGCCAGCTGGAATGTGTACCGGGTGGCAGTGAATGGTGAGCTCAAGACCACCTCAGCGCTAGAGGCTTATCACAAACACCTCAAGGCCAACTTTGGGCACCATCCAAAATTCAATAAGGTTTTCTCCCTTCTGCAGCACAAGCAGGAGAAACCATCTCCAAGCTGCGTGACTTGACAAACCATGTCCCCCCCACCAAGCCCACAACCCGTTCCACCCTATTCACCAAGGCTATTCAAAATGCAACCAAGAATAAATAAAATGCCTCAGAGATCAAGCAGCAGCTTGAGATCATTGCAACTGCCCTCCTAGAAGGGGCCAAAATGAAGAAGGGGAAGAATGGGGAGGAATAAACTTGCTGTCTTGCTTCTATGGTTTTAATTTTTACTTTTTAGTTTTGATCAATTAGATTTTAGCTTTAATTTTTATATTTTTTGATTTAATTAGATAGCACTGATTATTTTATATATACATGGTAAATTTGGGATGAATAGTTTTATTTGAAAGTGATTGAAATATCTTAATTTTTGTTAATTTCCTAATAAAACAAAAGAAATTCACATTTATACCTATATGAACTATATCAAATAAATATTAATATTTCTTCATATTTTGCATAACTTCTATTTTTTGTGTTTTTGTTTATTTTTATCTCATTGGAATTTTAATTTTTATATGGATAAAAAATACTTTTATAATGAAGAGTGTAAATTACATAGTAAAATGAGAAATAGTTGCTTATTTCTTCTTATTCTCATTAGTTAAAATACTTTTTTATTGCATTTTTAGCTCTCTGGGGTCACTTTAGTATACCTTAGCTTTAAGACTTAATTTTTTATATTAAAAGTTTTCAGTAAATCAAGATTTGTTAATTAAAAAAGTGTCAATTTCCAGTTGTTGATCAGGGAAACAGCTGAATTCTAACTTTACTATAGTATTGACTACCAGGGAGTTGAGCACCAGGGAGTTGAACTTACCACAGTTGCCATCAGAGGAGAGTGTAGATGCAACCTAGCTAAAAAACAAGGCAAGCCAAGGGTTAAGCTGGGAACAATCTGTGAAATGGGGAATATCCAGTATCAGGATCTCAAGATACAGGCTAGTTGAAGTGTCAACCAATACCCATGGGTGCCCAGCCAGATCCAAGTTCAACATGTAGATTTCTGGGCCACCAGAATTGATAGCTAGAATAGCTTCAGGCATGAACTGGCCTGTTATTCAAATCAGAGAACAAAACCTATGTTCCCCACACAGTTAATTGGTACACCTCAATAGGGTTCCTAAATAAGCAACAAATAGTTATACTCATTCTAGCCATTGATTATACCCTGAAATAGGAGGGCTTTAATATGAACCCCCACCAATGTATTATTTATAAGGATCCACTAAGGATTGGGCCACAAAGCCAACCACTCCAAGATAAAAGGCCTAGCAGTATATTGTCTTTAAGCAGCTCTGATAAGATTGTATCAGTGTAGTCAACAAATCACCTCACTAGCATCCATCTGCTGGATAGCTCTGGGTTATGGCCCAGGAAGAAACCTGCCTCTGCTATTCAAGGGACACAAGTGTTGCAAGCTGCCGCTCTATACAGTAGTTTTCAAAGGTATGAGGCTAAGTAAAAAACTCAGCTGTAAGCAAAATCAACCCAGATACAAACAAAATTAAAAAGTTAAATTTATATCAATTACCAGTGTTGTGTATATACTTCTTAGAAGTATAATAAACGAGATAAAGGGGGAAATTAAGAAGAGAATGGTACTTTATTGGATATGAATATAGGGTAATATATAGTATCACAGAAAGCCACATACTATCCATGTACGTCATGGGGGTCATAGGGCTTATCTGGGTAATGTTCCTCTTAAGTTATGAGGCTTTTTCAAGCTGTGCTCCACTTAGGATCTGGAATGTTTGATTCCTGTGATAGATGACTGAATGATAGTAATGTAACTGACTTAATGGTTAGTTGGGGAATCATTTGGCAAGTCACTCGGGGAATTAATTTCCCAAGAGGGAGTAATTGAAGATGATACAACATCAGTATATTTGGGTCCACTTTGATTTTGTTCTGAGATTCATTGATTTCATTGACAGATAAGTTGACTTTGTTTAAATATTGGTTGTTTCCACTTGCAGATGAGTTTTCCACCTAGCGCCATGGCTTTGAAAGCTACTGTACACCAGACTGGTATTTTGGGCTGACCGCCCTTAGTATGCTGAACCACACCATAGCTTCCTTGTAAAAACCATCTCAGACCAGGATATCTGATGTGCCGCCCCAGTGCTACTTATATCTTTTTCTTAGTGCCATATGTAAACCCCAGAATTGATGCAGGCAGACGGACTGGCTGTTTAGCTGTTCTATTATGAATAAAGACTGGTGTCGGATATCTTGTTCTTTATCTGCACTTGGCATTGAGTATAATTATTCCCCCTTATTCCCTTGGCATCATTTAAATCCAGGAAAAAGGATGATGCTTTTGTCATACAGCATAATTCTTCATAGTGTTGCAACTGAAACAATGAGGATTCAGTATTTGGAATTGGGGAAGACAACAGTCCAATAGAAAGGATAGAATAATAAGAACAAGGTATTGTTTATTGTAGAATATAGTGGTTAATATACTATATGGGGAAAGCCACAAGGCCACAAGGGGGTGGCACAGTGAGAAGTTCCATGTAAGATTTGGAGCCAAGGAATAACTTGTGTAGGGATCAGAAAGTCAAATTGGTAGCACTCCTAATTAGGATGAAGTACCCGCCATTTGATATTGTCATCAGATTAATCCATAACGTTAGACACGTCAAGGGGCAACTTGTCAAGCGCCCCTGTGTATCAAAGATACGTTGGCAGGCAAGGCTGGAGACTTGGTTGCAACACCCCCTTGCCCCCTGCTCGTTGTCAGACACCAAGACTGGAGTCTGCAGAAGGTCTGGGAAGGTCCGCACAAATGACTTTTGTGTGGGGATGGCGTGGCAGGGGCGCAAGCAATCATCGTGTAGCTTCTTGGTGTTTCCTTGGGAATCTTCAAGCTGATAAGTGTGATTATCATAGACTGCAGCTATCTTGAAGGGCCCTAGGTGGTTGGGTTCCAACTTGGCAGAATTGGGATTGAGGGTGTAGACGGGGTCACCTATAGCGTATCTAGCTTCAAGGTGCTGTGTCCCTCCTGCAACCTGCTTATGTTTGATTTCCTGGGCTTTGGCACACCATTGGTCTAGGGATGGAGCTGTTACTAGGGGAGGCTTGTCAGGAACCTTGGACTGTAGTTTTCCCTGTTAAACCCCTGTCAGACTGTCAGGTGTTCCAAAGGCCAGGGTGCTAGGGCTGAACCAGGTACCCCTGTTGATTCTTGCTTGCAGGATAAGTAGAGCAGTGGGCAGGTGTTCAGTCCATGCAGTGTTAGGATGTTCTTGTGAGAGCTTGGCAATCAATTGAACCAGTGAGCCATTTAACTGTTCCACACGTCCATTGGCTTGAGGATGGTAGGGGGTCGTAACTATATGTTGGAGTGCGTTCTTGGCACAGTATGCCTTCATGACATGCCCAACAAGCTTGGGGCCACCATCCGTGATGAGACGTTTGGGTTGCCCAAAGTGAGACACAATTTCCTTGCCAATAAAGAGGGTGATGGTGGTGGCGGTGTGGTTGGTTGGTTGTTGCCCAGGCCACTGGCCAGCAAGTGAAGTAGTTGATGGCAGTGATAATATACTTCTTTCCCTGTCTGTCTTTGGGGAGTGGTCCCACAATTGAAAGGGCCCACTGCTTGAAGGGTTCCATGGCCTGGATGGGCAGGACAGACTTGGGGGTGCAGGTTTGGACGTGTTCTTTTTGCACAACACGCACTTTTCAAGGAGGTCCAAGATGTCTTGACGCATGCGCAGCCACCAAACCTTCCGTTTCATAATCTTGAAGAGGTTACGCCCTCTGATGTGACCCAGGGTTTGGTGGTAGTGCAATATTGTGTCCCCTTGTTGTGTTGTGGGAATGTAAGGCGTCTTCTCACCTGTCTCTGCCCAGCAGCAGACGTTGCCAGCATTGGTGGTGAACTGACTTTTGTTGTCCTTCAATTTGGAGATGGTGACCGAGTTAAGGCCCTTGTAGCAAGTTACCTCAGGGCGGAGGTAGAGCATGGGCCAATCTGGGTCCAAGCCATTGTCCCCAGTGATGGTCGCTACGTAGAGTTGTTAAAGGGCGTCAGCTGTGACAAGCTCCTTTCCAGGCTTGTAATCAATGTGCAACTGGTAAGGGGATAGACGCTCAACCCATCCTACTTGGCGGTGTGTCAAGTGGGACTGCGTGTTGAAGTACTGGAGCAACTTGTGGTCCGTCAGAACGCGGGGTGGGAAGGTAGCTCCTTATAAGTAACAGCGCCACTTCTCAACACAGTATACAATGGCTGCCAATTCTTTATCATGAATGGGGTAGCATTGTTCCAAGTCATTAAGCTTCCTGGACTTGTATGCCACAGGGAGGAAGACACCATTGTCAGTTTCTACCCTTAGCACGCCCCCTATGGCCCTGTCAGAGGCATCAGTCTTGAGTTTGTACTGTCGGTTTTGATTGGGGAACTGCAGTACTGGTGCTGTTGTGAGCCTTTGCTTCAACGTCTCAAAGGCTTGATCTCTGATGGGGGTCCAATGGAAGTGCTGTTTGGTATTGAGGAGCTCAGTGAGAGGTACAATTAGTTCCCCACAATTGGGAATGAACTTGCGTATGTAGGCAACCATGCCTAGGAATGTCTGCACCTGGCCCACATTAGTGGGGGGCAGCATGCTGGTGATTGCCTTGATTTTGACAGGGTCAGGCTTTATCCCTTGGGCAGAGATGGTGTTCCCAAGGAAAAACAGCTCTGACTTGAGAAACTCACATTTGGAGGGTTTAGCTTTTAGCTGGTTTTCCAAAGGGTGTCAAGGACAGCACAGAGGTGTTGGAGGTGTGTGATTTGATCTTGACTGAAGAAAATAATGTTGTCAAGGTACAACACCACACACTTTCCAATCAGTTCCTCAAAGGCCCTGTTCATCAACATAGCAAAAGTATAGGGAGCATTAGTCATTCCAAAGTTCATGACACAACACTCAAACAACCAGTAGCGCGTGCAGAAGGCAGTTTTTGCCTCATCCCCTGGTGCAATGCAGACCTGGTTGTACTCCACAGTGAGGTCAACCTTGCTAAAGACCTTCACACCTGCAAGTGTATCAAACAGGTTGTTGATCAGCAGCAGGGGGTACTTGTTCTTAACTGTCACTTCATTTAGGGCGTGGTAGTCTGTGACCAGGCAAAGGGACCCGTCCTTCTTAGCTATGAAGAAGACCACCGCCCCATATGGAGAGAGTGAGAGGCAAATGAAGACCTTATCAAGCGCGTCCACAAGGTGTTGGTGGAGGGTCTCATCTTCCTTTGGTGTAAAACGGTATAATGGTTGTGCTTTAGGTAATAACCCTTGAAGTTGTACAGCGTGCTGTATCTCCCGGGGAGGAGGTAGTTATTCAAGTATCTCACTGAATACATTCTTGTACTCCTCAAGGAGTGTAGCAAGCACTGGTGGAGATGAGGAGGTCAAGGGAGGGAACACAGATGGTTCAGCGCAGATAACTTTGACTGAGCATTGGTTAAAGTCTAGTTCCCCCCTTGAAATTGTACAAGCCTGTCTCTGTTATTCTGACAAACACAGTATTGTGGAGTAGCTTGATCATTTCTACAGGGTAGATCTGGAATCCCATCCCATTTCTATTGAGGGTGATGACAGAAGTATCCCAATCAATGTAGTGACGGTTGTGCCAAAGCCAGTTGAGTCCAGTAATTACGTCATGGCTGAGCCCTGCCATGATGGGCCCAGAGAGCTTAACCTGAATGTTTCCCATTCTCACAGAGAAGGGTACCGTCTTGTGGTTGATTGCAACTCTGAGGGAGTCAGCTACTTGTACTGCTTTGAACCTGCTGGGCACTTGGTCTAATTGCTGAGAGTCGGCAAATGCCTGGTCCACCATAGTGTGGTTGGCCCCAGTATCTACCAGTAATTTGTGGGTGTTCCCACAGAAACAGAAGGGATAGGACAAGTGTGTTACTTTATTTGAGGAGTGGCTTGCTTGCAATATGGGGTTGTCACTGTGGACCTGAAAGACTTCAAGGGTTTCAACTTTGTGGATGTTGTAGTCACAGGGATTTTTTACAAGCAGGGATGGAGAGGATGGGTCAGGTGGGGTTATAAGGCCTCTTGTTGCTACAACCCACAGGCTTTTCCCTGATCCTTGATCTTCACTAGCTGAAGCTCCCCCTTGCAGGGGCGTTTAGTCCCATTATCCTGTTGACGGGGCTGGCGGCGGCCTACTTGATTGTGGCCATTGCCAGGTGTGGTACGTGGTTGGGATGGAGCATCACTGGTACGGAAGAAGCCCATTGAGGCCTGGTTGTTAGCCTCCACAATGGCCTTATAGCAGTTATCAATGGAGGTACAGCAACCTACGGGACCCACTTACAAATATAGGGTTTTAACCCATTGATGATGAGAGTGAGTAGCATTGCATTTCTGTTGGTCACGGCTTTGGGGGCAGCAGCAAGAGCTTGTTGCCAGGCGGCAAGGTACTCAGGAACGGAACATGTTTGTTTGATTTCTAGAAGAGGAGTTCCCATGACAATGTGGGAGAAGGTTTTGCTATAGCAGGACTTGGCGGCATCTCAGAATACCGCCCAGGTAACGTCAAGTTCCTGGCTGGCCCAGTTGGTGAACCACACAGCAGCGGGCCCCGTGAGGCGGCCAGACGCAGTGGTGACCCACATGGGCTCAGGAACCTGACAGATGCAAAGGCAGGTTTCAGTAGATTGGAGCCAACTGACAATATCGGCCCCTTCTACGCCACCAGCAAAGGGTTATAGCTGAAGGTTGAGCATGCGCTGGGACAGATCTGACTGGGGCAGGGTGACGCTGCCCGAGGCAGAGCCAATTGTATACGCTGGTGAGAACTAGCTGGTCTTGATAGATGGCGTACCCATCAGGGATGTCCCCCTTGGGGATTGGCAGGAAGGTCTCTGGTTGGGGAGTAGCCATACGGCCTGTACTCTGTCCTTTCTTGGGGGGGGGCTTTGTTTTAGGTAGGTTGTAAACCTACTGCTGCTACCACTGTTACAACTGAATCAATGAGGATTCAGTATTTGGAATTGGGGAAGACAGCAGTCCAATAAAAAGGACAGAATAATAAGAACAAGGGATTGTTTATTGTAGAATATAGTGGTTAATATACTATATGGGGAAAGCCACAAGGCCACAAGGGGGTGGCACAGTGAGAAGTTCCATGTAAGATTTGGAGCCAAGGAATAACTTGTGTAGGGATCAGAAAGTCAAATTGGTAGCACTCCTAATTAGGATGAAGTACCCACCATTTGATATTTCCATCAGATTAATCCATAACGTTAGACACGTCAAGGGGCAACTCGTTGAGCGCCCCCTGTGTATTGTAAGATACATTAGCAGGCAAGCCTGGAGACTTGGTTGCAACAATAAGCAGGTATAGATGTAACCCTGAATCACCACTGGATGTATATGAGACCATCCCACTGCCTTCTTGGCCATGGGCCCAGTCAGACACCTTGCATCTGAAGCTTTCCTCCCAAGCCACTGTCTGAGTCAAAGCCACCCCCTCTTCCTGTACCTTCCCAACGTTAGAATACTTTGGACTTCTCCTAGCAATGCTATACCTCCCCACCCCCAGGTTTCTGACATCTAAATCCGGGCACTTGCCTTCAAAGTAGGCACACTTGAAGTTAAAGATCCTCACCCCTTTCAAATAAGCTTGCCAGCCTTCCATCAGCTGGCTGCTGAACCGTAACAAACCCAGCAGGATGGATGGAGCTGTTACGTTGCCCAAGGTGGTAAGTTGGATATCTCTTTGAAATGATGAAAGCAGACCTTATAGGCACAAAAGCTGGACCTTCAGCTCAACCCCTGCCCTGCAAGCATTTGCATCTATATAGGGGTGCAGAACGGTTAAAGCATGAAGCTGGAACTAGAAAGGTATGGCTTTGGATACAGCAGGTTTGGCGGTAGCAAACTGCAGTTTGCATAACCAATGCAGACAACTTGGAGAAAGATAGTGAGTGTGGGGCTGGTTTCAGCTAAAAATAAGGTATCCAAGTGAACCAAAAATGGCTGAAGCTTCCTGGATAAACAGAAAGTAAAGGCACCAGGTCTGATAAGGGAGAACAAGGTATAAAGAAATGGCCAGAGCACAGAAAAGAATATCCAAGCCCAAACAGGAGGGGAACCAGACACATAAGGAAAGGGTCTCCAAAGAGGAAACTGGCTCCAAAGTAAAGAAAAAGATGTGTCATACTTCCCAGAGCTGCTGAGATGGGCAAACAAAACAAGCCCAGAGTGTGCAGAGGCTGCATACAGAACAAAGACAGAAATCAACAATCTATATAAACTAAAATTATGATTTGACCACTGAAGAGTTGTCCTGCGTGTAAATTTTGCGTGCTCTGGTCTTGGGTTTGTTTGTCTACCTCAAAAGCTCTGAGAACTACTTTTACCAGCAGAGATAGGGATAAAATGTTGCCTTCTCAGAGCCCTCTAATATGGATGTTTGGCTAATATCTTGCTAGTAAAAAAACAGTGAAAATAGTGGTTTGTAAAGTCAGCAATGACACAAGTATGGCTGTCAGATAACCATCAAAATGTGGTGGTAACGGTTGGGTCTCTTAGGAGCAAAGATAAAATAATGACTGGTGGTATCAAATAAAACAGGAATCAACTTCTCCTGGGGGTAGGTCTCTTTGAGCTACCCTTGCTTGAGGATTGGATAAGTGTTAGCTCTGTCTTACTACATTAATCAAAGAGTTGAAAGGCGGTGAAGCTATTTTAGGCAAGCACAATCTACATGTGGTAGAGCTTTTTGAGATAGTGTATCAAGGCCTCAACAAACACGCTGGTTGGGAGCAATCTTTGCTTAGCGCATCAACTTAGGGTGGCAGTTCCAATCCCCACTTATCATCCTCCAGTAGCCTGGCACCTGGAGGGTCTACTCATGGCATGTGGAAAATAAAAACTAAAAGAGGTGTCTGAGAAGATCCAAACATGCAGCCACAACGTCTCAATATCCCCTGCTGGCCATTCTGATATCTACCTTGGAGATGTGCTGTTCTTCAATTTTGTGGAAAAGATACAAGAGTGCAACCCCACAACTTTCAGACAGGTGCTTTTTGCTGCCTACAATCATGCTGGGCTTTTCCCCTGTCAGAAGATTGCTGACATGTTTATAAAGATGGCCCTCAATGCTCATAGCCTTAGCCAATCATCAAAGGATGCACAGCTTCCCCCTCATGAGTCCCCTACATACAGGCCAATCAATGTTCTCCCCAATTGTGATTATGATGTCATACATCACCAATTTATCCAAGCTGGGCAAGACAACCACATGCCCCTAGGACCTCCAACTACCCCAGTCCCTAGCCAACTCTCCCAGTCCACCAAAGCCCACCCCCCACCAATCCACTTCTTCTCCCACAATCCAGCCCCCCCCAAAATATTTTACCCCCTCCTCTCTCACATTTTGCCAATTAAACCTTGTCCCTCCCAAAAATTTAATTATAAAGTATATATGCTTTACCTTTTAGGTATTTTTAATGTGATAATGTATCATTTATTAATTATAGTGATGATTGATTTTAATTAAGACACTGTTTTAATAAAAATGCTTTAATATGTATTCATAATATTTATTTATGTTATAAATTCAATTGTTGTGTAGTTCTAAAATCAAGTGAATTTAAGAAACCACAAATGCAAAGGGTTAGCCAATCAGAATTTGGCATTGATTTTCTGTTGTCATCAATGGTTGGCTCAGACAAGACACACCTCTGTTATTATCTCAGTTCACCTTGGTAAATCAAGCCTGTTGAAAAAAAAACTGTCTGTGTTTACCAAGGTGAACTGGGCGTAATAATAGAGGTGTGTCTTATCTGAGCTAACCATTGATGACAACAGAAAAGCAATGAAAAATTCTGATTGGCTGGTTTTTTTTTACTTGTGGCTTCTTAAATTCACTTGATTGCAGCACTACACAAAGATTGAATTTATAACATATAAACATACACTAAAATAGTCTAATAAACAAATAATCCACTTTACCACATACACTTGTTCTGAAATATATGATTTACATATAGCCCCTAAAAGTGGTTAACCTTTTTAATAAATTAATGTTCTTTCACATAATTAATATACTAATTTAAGAACAAATTATGTTGTATTTAGACAAAATATGTTGTTTAGAATACCCAAAGTGGGTTTACATAATAAACAATATACAGAAAATTAATATCAATTCAATATTATGTACTTATAGCTAATAAAAATTACATAATTATATTTAATGATAAATTTATTAAATTTTTATTAGATTAAAAAGCATAGATGTATTTTATTTGGATGGTTTTTATTGATATAAAAGGGGTGGGATAAGAAAAAAGAAAACATGTTGGAATTGGAGACAATGATCAAAGAGCTGGACGCAACAGTGTTCAAGATCAAAGAGATCAATCAAAAGGTGAAGGACATGCTCAAGGAGTTGGTATTAGAAGGTGCCAAACTGAAAAAACTTACAGTGAAGTCATTAAAAAGCAAGATACCAAATACAACATATAAACTTGCAATCAGGCTCCTAAATGTTCATAAAGATATTCTTGCCAATCTACAGTTCAAGCCACAGGATTTTCAATGGCAGAGGCATGACCAAAAGATCCAGAGATGTTCAAGCAATTAAAAAATAAATACAAAACAACCCAAGATTATCAGCAACTTGCAATTGAGAAGTTGTGTGAAGTTGCCCCTAAAAAGGAACAACTGGAGAGGATATAGGAGAAATTAATAAAATAAAAAATAAAGAATAAATACTTACATTCTAATAACAGGTGATAAAAAGGTGTACTATAACAATTCATAAAAATCACATATAGGGTCTTGCCCAATATGGTAACATATTATAAACTTGTGTGAGAGGGGGGCTAAACTAACTAAGTTTGGCTCCCATCCTGGGGGAAAGACTCACCAGGATACCATCCAGTGCAGAACTGGAATGGCTGCTTGTACAGGTGTCCAGAGGGAGGATGCAGGGGACAACTGGGGGAAGTATGAGTCCAAACCAATCAAAATCATCCCACCAAGCAGCCAAGGAGTGAGCCTGGGGGCAAGATTGTGAGAGGGTAACTTCACTTTGGGGGCAGGAGACTCAACCTCCAGATGAGGGGGGGCCTTGTGTGAGAATTGGGGAGCAGGTTAAGAGGAAATAAAACCATGCTCTCAACCATAATAAAAATCATGGTTTCAGCAACAACCAAAAGGTTGTCACTAACAATTCATGGGAGGTCAAAGGGGGGAGGAATCAACTGAACATCAAAGCAACAGCCAAAACCAAATTGCCAGATTAGACTAACAAATTTTGAACTTTATTAGAGTAGAGAATATGGAAACAAGGTCTTTTACAGCTCTTGCATTCATTTAAGGGGAAAGGGAATCAGGGTGGGAGATCAAATTTCACCAAATTAATCAACCAATAATATGAGGGAATATGAGTGCATTTCTCAAGGCAAGAAAATCTTGATAAAATCCAAATGAACAGAATCAAAAAGGAAACCCAACTCAACTAAAAAATTGAGAAACTTGCTTTGGATGCAACTACCACTGCTCCCAGCTGCTCTTGCACATGATATTTAACCAGAGGTGTTTCTTGGTTGGGTTAGGTGGGGAATCTTTGGAATAATTCCACAAGTATTAATTTGAGGACTTTTCTTGGGCTTTTTCAGTAACTTTTGGATACTTGTTCAAGCACAATTTAGTGGAAGTCCCCAAGCATTTGGCAGGAATTGAAGTGGAGGCCTAAGAGGGAGGTGTAACTTTACACCTTGAGGTCCTTTTCAAGGGAGTTGACAGATCCAAGTTGAGAGGGACCAACCCAAGGTCATTGCATGTAAGGATCTTGGCAAGGTTCTCACCAATAAAAAGCAGATTTTGAGCTTGCCTGGGAAGATCCTGAAATAATTGCAGGAGATGGGAGGGGTTATCTCCCACCTGGTGGGCAGAGTAGGAAATTTATCCCTAGAGATCTGTAGAGGTGTGTCAGGAAGCCAGGCATAGGGAGAGGCATTAGGTGACTTAGGGTGGGGTACTGCTGGGTCAGTGGGTAATGCCCACCATAGGGTGGGTGCTAACTTGATAATATAGAATAAAGATTGCCCAAGTAAAGATCAGGGCCCAGATTTGGGCATCATAGAGCCCACCAATCCTATCAAAATAATGTAGAGTACTCCAAACAGTTGAGTAAATGTGGTCTCAGCGGCAGTTGGGGTTCCATTGGGCGGTCAGGTCATGGGGTTAAGGGCAGAGTCATGGGGACAAAGTAGGCAGCCAGGCAGGTAATTGTACTTGTCTTTGAACAATTATGGAGGCCTCTCATACCACTTTCCTTTGTGTCCTATGTATTCAGTTTCTCTAGTCCTTGCCAAGGGGTTGGCAATGAGGATTTTCTCTAAGTTAAACTCCAAGTAGGTGGGGTTGGGTGGGTATTTGGTAAAATGCACAGGTCCAAAGGAGGCTCCAGGGGGACAGTACAGTGCCTGAGGCAGGCAGGCATATTGGTCTCTGGAGGGGGAAGTTGCCTGGTTGTCTACTTGGCCAGATTTAAGGGGGAAAATCACTAAAGCTAGATAAGTTAGGATTTGTTTGAACCAAAGGCTCATAAAACTTTATTATTGAAAATGACAAAAGGGACATCCCCATACTGCCAGGGTTCTTATACCAGGTGGTTCCACTACTTTGCTTTTTGCGGACTTCAGGCCTGTGGACAATTTGCTGGTAGGACATGGATATTGGCTTCTGGTTTTGAGGGCAGCAGATCCTGGTTGTGCTTGCTCTGGTGAACAGAAGTGGCAATGCTTTGTTCTGTTGCTGCTGTTCATCATATCACCTGAGCAAGCCAATTGCATTACCCATTCTGGAATGGAGACTGGCAGCAGCTGGTGATCATTGGTGGGAATAGCAGTAGGCCTTGTTTTAACCTCCTTTAGGAAAGCTACAACTTCTGCTTAGGTCTGGGTCTTTGGTGGCACAAGATTGACAGCAATCTGGTGATTGTTTGGGGAATCATCTTTAAGAATATGACAGGTATCAGAGTGATTCAACAACTCAGGCTTGTTAATCAATGAGTTGGCAGGTCCCCATCTATCCTG
Source organism: Entomophthora muscae (assembly GCA_014839935.2). Lineage (NCBI taxonomy): Eukaryota > Fungi > Entomophthoromycota > Entomophthoromycetes > Entomophthorales > Entomophthoraceae > Entomophthora > Entomophthora muscae. The sequence continues at coordinate 257,405 of QTSX02007210.1, forward strand.
GGTGACTTAATTTGCCTTTGGAAGGTCAGGGTTTGATTCCAGGGTTTTCAATGTTGATATTGAACTTCTGGTCTCAATACTTGACAGGTTGACAGGTTATTGTCTCTCCTGGTTGGGGCAAGGCATCTCCAGTAACCCAGGGTTTGGCCCAACTGATAGTCTGGTGGGCTCCTGTCTACCATGGTTGATGCAAGGCATTTCCTGAGGGCTGGGGTTCAATTCCTGGGTTTTCACTACAAGTATTGAAATGTCCTTAATGACACTATCCCCTTCCTTCCTGGGGGTCCCTTCCTTACTAGTCTTCTTCTCAAGGTATTGTTGGATGGCTAGCTGGGCGTTGGATAGGTTGCTTGACAGTTTCCAGGTGCTTTCCTTGGGCAGATATCCCTTCCATTTGACGTAGTACTGGGGGGTTTTGTAGTGGGTATGGTCTCCATGAATATATTCAACTTTTTGTTCTTCTGAGCGTCCTAATTGGATGGGAGGAGGGTCAGTCTTGAGTTTCTGGTGGTTTAGGGAGTTTCCTTTTTTCTTGAATAGTAGTGTGCAGTGAAAGATATTATGTATTTTCCACAAGGGGGTAGCTCTAGTTTGAAAGCTACTTCACCTATTATTTTGGTGATCTTGTAGGGGCCACTTTTTCTGTGGGCTAACTTCCGGCAGGGAACAGTCAGAGGCACGTTTTGCAAGTCCAAGTAGACCTCATCACCTACCTTCAATGGTTTTCCAGGAATCCTCTTCTTGTCAACAAAAACCTTATAAGTCTGAACAGCACAGGTCATTTTCTTAATACAGGCTTCTTGGGTGTCGTGTATCTGTTCAATCTTGGTTTGTACTGACATGTTTGTCTCTTTACTGCCAATGCTGGGATCCCAAGAGGGATTGAACCCATAATTGGCTTTGAAGGGGGACATTCTGGTAGATGTGTGGTCTTTGCTATTGTAGGCGTACTGTGCCATGAGTAGTATCTCAGCCCAGTTATCTTGGTTGGCGTTGGCGTTGGCGTAGCATCATAAGTATTGTTCAAGTATTTGGTTCACTTGTTTGGTCTGGCTGTTGGTCTGTGGATAGTATGATGTAGATGTATAGCAGTTTACCCCCAAGTCCTTCATCACCTGAGTCTAGTAGTTGGAGGTATATTGAGGGCCCTTATCAGTGATAATTTCCGCCAGATTGCTGTGTTGAGTTAGGATGTAGTTGTGGAAATGTCTAGTTGTCTCTGTAGAAGTGCAGTGAGTGGTGGTAGGGACAAAGTAGGAAATTTTAGTAAGCCTATCTAATATGACTAGAGTGGTGTTGAATAAATTGTAAGGGAGCAGTTCCATAATACAATCCATTGAAACAGACTGCCAGGATCCTATTGGTATGTCTAGTAGTCTTAGCCTGCCTTCAGGTTTGAATCTATGGGGTTTGGTCCTTCCGCATGTCTCACAGCCTTTAATGTAGGTAGTCACATCTTTGTCCAGTCAGGGCCAAGCATAATTATTCTTGATTCCTTGGAGTTTCTTGAGTCTTCCAGAGTGGCTGGCCATTTCTGAGTCATGATAGTCTATGAGTACTTTGGTCCTCATTTCTCCTTCTGGTACATAGATCCAGTTATTTAGTAACAGGGTAGATCCCATCAATGAGAATCTTTTCTTGTGGTGGCAGCTCTCTGGGTCTGAGGTCAAGTTGGCAATGAGTTCTGCTGAGTACTTGTCTATTTTCTGCGCCTCAACTATGTTGGGTTTGCGGGCCATGATCTTCATGTATATCAGTTGAATGCCTAAGCTGTCAGGGACAAGGAGTACATGGGTGTTGTGTTCCTTGGCCTCATATGTGGAAGGAATCATATATGCTCTTCTGCTCAGTGTATCAGGTACTATGTTGACTTTCCCAGGTTATAGTCAATTGTCAGGGTGTAGTTGACCAGTTCTAGGGTCCATATGGCCTGTCTCTGGTTCAGCTGTCTGGGTTTAAAGAAATAAATCAAGTTCTTGTGGTTGTTTAGGACCTTTACTGATAATTCAGTGCCACATAGGTACTGGCACCAATGTTTCAGGGTCTTTATTATTGCAAGCATCTCCTTGTCATATATTGGGTAGTTTCATTTGACAGGCAGCATCTTCTTGGAGTAATATGCTACAGGATGTAGTATACTATACTTCCTTCCTGAAGAAGGACCCACCCACCACAAAGTCATATGCATCAGTTTTCAGTACAAATAGCTTGGATGGATCAGGCATGGTCATGACAGGGGCAGAGGTGAAAGCAAGCTTCAAGGCTTCAAAGGTGGTGGTACATTACAGGATCCAGACAAACATGACCTTGTCAGAGAAAAGGCGGGTCAGAGCCAGGGTAATCAGAGAAAAAATTATGAAGTCTCTGCAGTAGTTTGCTAACCACAGGAAACTTCTCATGTCATTTCTGCATTTGGGCACCATCCTGGCTGTTACTGCTTCTACTTTGTCTTGCGCCATGGCAAACTGCTGGTCTTCATCACATATTCCAGGAATTTGACCTCAGACTGAAAGAATTTTCATTTCTTAAGCTTGGTGTGTAAGTTGGCCTGGAAGAGTTTTTCCAGTATAAGGTCCAGGTGTTGGAGGTGCTCTTAGTGTGACTTGCTGTAGATGATAATGTTGTCCAAATATACAACACAAGATTGGCCAAGGTATTTGCCAAGGACAGAGTTGATCATCCTTTGGAAAGTTCTGGTGGTGTTGCACAGGCCAAATGGCATTAATAGGTACTTGTAAACCCCGTGTCTGGTTTTGAAGGCTGTCTTGCATTTGCCTCTGTCTTGGATTCAGGTCTGGTTGAAGGCGTCTCTGAGGTCAATTTTTGAGTACACCTGGGCTCCAGTCAGTACATCACAAAGGTTGTTGGCATTGGGGATGGGGTAGCGGTTCTTCACCGTTATGTTGTTCAGTTTTTGGTAATTCACGCATGGACACATTCCACCATCTTTCTTTCCTAAAAACAGCATGGGTGACAAGTAGGGGGCCTTTGACACTTAGATAAAACTATTTTTGTCATATCCTCTAGGTATGCTTTCAAGGCCACTTGTTTTCAGTGATTGCAGCTGTAGATGGGGCTGTGTGTGGTTGGGTCCCTGGTAAAAGGTCTATAGTGTGATTTTAGATTGAATGGCTGGGTAGTTTTGTGGCTTCTTCTTTTCTAAACATGTGGTCCCATTTCTGCAGGGGGTAGGTGTTATCCCAAGGCTAGGTTCCATCTTTATGGTTAAGAGTCTGTTAGTTGGGGCTCTTTTAGGGCTTATACAGAAGGGAACAGTGTTACAAGATCCAGGTTTTTCTAACATGGTAGTCTGTTTGCAATATTTCAGGATCAGGCCATGTCTTTTGGACCAGGAGTTGCCCAGTATTAAGGGGTGAGGTAATCCTGGCAAGAGGATCAAGGGCAATGAGTAAAAGTTCTTTCTAATTGTCAAGGGAAGTTCTTGTTTACATTCATAACCAGTGTCCAGAGAGCTGTTTCCCATGATTACTTGTAGGCTGAGCTCTGAAGCTGTTAACCCTAGTTCCTTTGCCAGGCTGGCGTCAATGTTGCCTTTGTCATCTCTTGTATCAATAAAGGCTTCAATCTGGCGCTTGTTCCCCAATAGTTCTATGGTCACTTGGATGTATTTGTAAGATTTTGCAGAGGTGTTTGTTTGTGCCAATAATAAAAGAGTGATATTCTTCTTAGAGCAAGCTCTGGTTAGATGTCCTACCTTGTGGCAGTAGAAACACAACCCATCTTGATAGTGGTGTTGTAATTCTTTGGGGGACATTCCTGGTTGGTTTGGCGTTGCAGCCCTGCCAACACAGGCAGGATACAAGTTCTGACCTTCTTTATTCAGGCTCAGGCCTTTGCATAGGGGTAGTAGTTCCCCCAGGCCATTTTGGGCAAATGGTGTTTCAATAGGTCTTTCATGGCTAGGTTAACTCTCTTTCTGAAGATAATGACAGCTAATTCATCCTCCAGTTGGGTGCAAGTATTCAGTTTAAGGAACTCATCAATATAGTGATGAGGAGCGCCTTTCAGGGAAGATTCAAATATGGAATTGAGAAAGAAGAGATGTATCTTTTATTAGATAATACTTTAGACTTATATAGCTTTAGCTGTGGCGGAGATTTAGTTGGATCAAACCTAGTGTTGCTCATGTGCGGGATGGGTTTGAGTTACTGGATACTTTGACAGCCATATGATATTGCTTGGTTGCCATTTCTGGTATGTCAAACTTTATATTGGAAGGGCACCAAATTGGGCAATGACTGGATATTAAGTGGGTTGGTGGTAGTCAGAATACTTGTACATCCAGATCCTTGACACCCCCCTTAAGGGGTTACTCTGGTACATCAGGAGGGGGCTTTGTCTTGACGGCTGCCACCTGATGTTCCTGGAGTTGTTTGCTAGTTGGTAATAGTCAGGTCAAGTGTTCTCCTTTGCTAAGCGGAGGCAGGCTCTGTGGTATTTCTTGACAGCGGAGTCTTTGACACCTTTCAATTTCACTAGATATGTGTTTCTTTCTGGTCTGTACTTAATGATTCTTCCTGGTCCCCTTTGTACTGAGTCTAGCTTCTTTCTGTTTCCAGCCAGGACCCAGACAGGGGAGTAGATGGGGAGTGGTTCCTCTGTAGAGGTTACCTTTTGTGTTTTGAGCCTTTTTATTTCTGCTATTTTAGCTTTGAGGTGTATGTGTTGTAGAGTTGGTACTTGTTCTACTGTGGGGGGTTTCCCCGGGGGATCTTTACGTATGGTTGCTTGTTGCAGGTAACTATCTCTGGTTTGTATCTGTATGTAGGTTCAAACAATGAGTAGCCTGTCCCTTGATTGGTGCGGACCCGGGATACTAATAATGCATGTTTCATATATAGTGGCCATGTGTCTTTGGCTTTGCCATCCATTACTTTCTTGAGGGTTCTGATAAGGCTGCTGTTTAGGCGTTAAACTCTGCTGTTGGCTTGTGGCCTGTAGGGTAAGGTTGTAAAGTGTTTGAAGTTTTTGGATTTTAAATTTTTGTTTACTACATGACCTGATAACTCTATTGCTCCATCAGTTATGATGTAGTCTGGAGTGCCGTAGTCAGCTATGATTGCTTTGTTAATGAATTGGTTTATTTTTTTCTACTTTGTGGTCCTTTGTTGCCCAGCAGATGGGCTAATGTGTAGCAAAGTCAATGGCTACAATTAGGAAACATTGATTTGTCTTAGTTTCTGGGAAGGGGCTCACTAATTCCAGTCCCCAAACCTTGAATGGTTCAGGGTCAGGCACTGGGTTAACTGTTGGCTGGGGAGCCTTTGTGCTGGTGTATTTCTTGCACACTGTGCACTTTTTCAGAACATCAATTATATCTTGTTTAATATTGGGCCACCATACTATCTCTTTTAACATGATGTATAGGTTGTTAGTCTTTGTATGTCCTAGTAGATGGTGATGTCTTAATATGGTGTCAACTCTTTGTGCAAGTGGGATGTAAGGAACATTTTTGTTGTTAATGATTTGGTATACAGTGCCATTTGATACATGGAAATATATTTTGTTCCTTACTAATGTATTGTGGGTTAGCTGATGTGTTGATGGGGTCTTTCCCTTTGGTTTTATACTCAGTATTATATAGGTTTAGCCAGTCAGGGTCTAGGTGGTCAGGATGATCCTCTCTTGGCTGACATAGCCTAGAGAGAGCATCAGCTGTGACCAGCTCTGCCCCTTTTTGTATTGGATGTCCAAATCAAGCTGTAACAGCAGGGACATCCATTTGGCTTGTTGTCATGCGAGTGCGTTCTGAGTTTTGAAGTAGATTAAGGATTTATGGTCAGTTAGTACTCAGACGTTTAAATGTCCTTCTAGATAACATCTCCATTTCTTGCATGTGTGGTATATTGCTAGCAATTCCTTATTGTGTAGTGGGTAACTCTGCTCAGTGTTGGTTAGTTTTCTACTTTTGTGACATACTGGCAGGAAGTCTTGCTGCCCTGGCTGGCAGATGCGTAGGACTGCACCAATGGCGTGTCACTGGCATCCAACTCAAGCTTGTAGCACCCATTGTTATCAGGGTATTGCAAGATTGGTGCTTTGATCAAAGTTTGTTTTAATAGTTGTAAATTTTTGTCACATTCTGGTGTCCAGATGAATTTCTTTTTTACATTACCCTTGGTTAAGTCATTAATTGATGTGGTGAGTTTTCCGCAGTCTTTGATGTATTTCCTTAGGTAAGCTACCATTCTGAGAAAGCATCTAACTTGTTTAACTGAGGTGGGGCGTTGCATGTTATTTATAGATTTTGTTTTGTCTGAATCTGCTTTGATGCCACTGTAAGAGACAATGTGGCCCAAGAACAGGAGTTCCTTTTTCATAAATTGGCACTTACTAGGCTTGGCATAGAGTTTGTGCTTTGCAAGTCAATTGAGTGTCTTGTGGACATGCGTGAGGTATTCCTCTTTTGTTTTTGAGAATATAATGACATTGTCAAGGTAGCATAATGTATTTGAGAGGCTGTTTAGCTCTTGGTTCATCATAGTGACAAACGTTGCGGGATTGTTGGTCAACCCAAAGTTCATTACTTTACATTCAAAGGATCCAAATTGTGTACGGAACACATATTTTGGTATATCCTTTTCTTTTACTTCAACTTGGTTATAACCTGAGGTGAGGTCAATTTTAGAGAAAAATTTGGCTCCAGAGAGTTTTTCAAACAGATCCTCTATGAGTGAAAGGGAGTATTTATTCTTTACTGTGCTTGAATTTAGTACTCTGTAGTCAGTTACTAGGCAAAGAGTGCCTTCCTTTTTCTTTACAAAGAACACTGCCGTCCCCCACGGGGATTCTAATGAGCAAATGAATCTTTTGGTTAGGTTGTCCTCAATATGGGTTTTGAGGGTTCAGGTCTTCATGGGGGAGAGTCTGTAGAGAGGTGCAGGTTTAAGCATGGCTTTACACAGGTCAATGCCATGTTAGACCTCCTGTTTGGGTGGTAACTCTGTGAGCTCTTCCTTGAATACATGAGTGTATTTTTTTAGGAGTGCCACGAGTTCTGGGCATTGGATCTTTTGTGTTTGTATATTATTGAATTTGGTGTATCTCATTATGTGGAGGGTACTGTCTTTGGTTAGATGTTCTGAGTCATCTTAGTTTACGGCCTGGACAAATACTGTGTCTCTTAGAATGAGGTCATTGGGTTCTTTGAGGATGTTGAAGTTGACTCCATTGTGTTTGATGGTCATGGTTTTTATTTTCCAACATACACTGGGATTCACTCAGGTCAACCAGTCCATGCTGCTACAATATCTTAGTTTATGTTGTTCATGACAAGTCCTTTGATGGATGTTTGTATGCCTTGGAGGTCAATTCTGAAGGAAGTTGTTTTGCCTTCAAGTAGAACCTTTGATTTGTCTGCCATTCTGGCGTATTTGAAAAGTGGATTTGACAACTGGTGTTTTGTACTTGGTTACAACTGGTTTGCTAACCATAGTGTGTTGTGCACCAGAGTCAAATAAAATTTTACGTGTATGTGATTTGTGAGTGCACGGGTAGACAAGAAGTTGTGAGTGATCTTTATTTTTATGTTCATAAAAATGGAGGATTGCGGGACACATGGGATGCAAGCAGCAAAGTTTGTGCCTTGGTACAGTTTCTTGTCAAGTTGGGGGGAGACAGGGGCACTTAATCCTGTTCCCCCTCCTCTTTTCCCTGTTCCTCTGTTTTGAGACCTTCAAGGTCAGAGAATTTGGGGTCAGATTCATAGTGGGTTGCTGTCTCAGCATTGCTTACTTTGGTGATGTCCTCTTTCTTAGGACAGAAGCAATTTGCGCTTTGGCTGAAATTGCCATTGTTGCAATTGGAGTTGCCATTGCTATGATTGGTGTTTTAGAGTTTGTTGCCATTTTAGTTTTCTCTGCTATTTCTATTTGAGGAGTGATTGCTGTTGCGTGCAGCATATTCCATGTTTGCACATTTTTCTGTGTGCTTGGCTTCTGCAATGAGCGCAGGCATGGAGGTGTTGGCCTCTGGACAGATGAGGGCAGCAACTGAGGGTTTCATTCTGTTGATTAATTAGGCTCTAGTGTGTATATTGTCAGCTTGCACTGGATTTTGGATTTTGCAGTGTATTTCCTCAAATTCATTGGCGTAAGCTGTGATAGTGGTCTTCTGAGGAAGATTGCTGAGCTGTATTGCAATGTCTTGGAGGGATTCAGTGACGCAGAAATTGTGCATGATGTACGCTTTGAACTCTTCCCAGTTGCCAAGCTGGTCGTCAGTTTGTGAGCCAACCCAGGTGACAAACCAGTTAGCTGTGTCCTTGTACAGGTGCTTGCTGGCTTCCTTGACCCATTTTTTGTGGGGAATGTGGTTGGCGCGGAGTTTAGCGGCTGAGTGGTCTAGCCAGTTGATGAAGTTTTCTTTTTTTTACCAAAGAACTTGTCAATACCAATGTATTTGATGTTGGTAATTTCACCTTTAATAGGTGTTTGTGTGTTTGTTTGTGGTTGAAGAGAGCAACTGTATTGAATTATCTTGGCGCATGCTTTGGACATGACCAGTCCTTCAAATATGGTGCATCTACTAGGTATATCTTCATTGATGTTGTGGGCGCAGAAGTACGTTTTTAGGTCTCTTGGGATGTGGCCTGGTTGAGTACATGAGCAAAGGTGGGCGGGTTTTGGTCAGCATTTTCTCTTTCAAGGGTGTGGTCAAAAAACTGTAGCTGCTACCAGTGATAAGGAGCGCCTTTTGGGGAAGCTTCAAATATGGAATTAAGAAAGAAGAGAAGTATATTTTATTGGATAATTCTTTAGACTTATATAGCTTTAGCTGTGAATTAGATTTAGCTGGATCAAACCTAGGGGTTGGTCATGTGCAGTGTCAGGACTCCAGAATAATATGGTAGACTTGATCATTATTCCCCTGGCTGATTGGTTAGACAGCCAATTGCCATACAGCTGGCAAGCTTAAAGAAGCATCAGCTGATCCTGCCCCTGGCCTTGGCTAATCAGTACATTGATTATTACTCCAAAGATTGATCCTGATCCGAGAATGGTCCTCTCATTGGATTGAACCTGAGCAAACAGGCGCAAGGATTCCTTCTACAATCACAGAACACTCCTAAGCCGATAAGATTGGGTGTTCAAAAATAATAATGCAAGATAGCTGCCGCCAAACATTCACGCTTGTAGACACCTCAAAACTATGTCTAATATAGAAGGTTGTTTAGATGCATATTGCATGATGCAAAAACCCATTTTGTAAATCCACTGCCACCTTTGGCCTTGGATTGAACCGTTTTTCCCCACCGCACTAAAAAAGGCCCAAAAATTACAGCCAAGCCACTTAACTCTCTAGGCAATTTAGCTCATACTGTCAACAAGAGATTTTTTCTGGCCTACCCTGAAGACCTCCTAGCTCTGGTTGTTCCCTCTTGGGAAGAAACATTAATTGATTTGGACTACTTACTGGCCTGGTGTTGCCCACTTTTAAAAGCTATCAGATCCAACCAATTGTGTGTTGCCACATCAACACCCAAAAGCTCAAGTGAATTCCAAGTTCCTGAAAGCCCCTACAGCCAATCAGGCAGTACCACAGAAATTAAGATGAAACCCTCCAGTACCCCTGGCCCTGACCTGCAAAATTTCTCCCCCACCCAATCAGATTTAAGCCCTGCAGTCATGTGATTCTTTCCCTGCAGCACACTCCCTTTTACACAGCAAGGGGACTTTCAGTCCCCTGCTTGTCTATTCACAATATTATTAAAGTCTAGAACTTGCTGCACTTTATTTTAAAATTATAGTTTTGACTGGAAACTCTGTTTTGAGTTCCCATCATCTAGAGATTAAAGTGTTAGTTATTTCTTTAAACCTTACCTTGTGCTTACCCGTTTCAAACCCAGCATCTCTCCCAGGACCTCCAGAAGAAGCTTGGACATATAGTTGTTGTTTCTTTTTGCTTTTTCTTTTGAAAGCAGCCTTTGAACTCAAAGTTTTAATCAATCTTCAATATAATACTTACTCTTATTTTGAATTTTCTTTTATTTTCTTTACTTTCAAACCCGCTTTCACTTTAATTACTGTCCTAAGCCACCCAAGCCCGTTGTCAAGTCTACCACATCTTCCTTGCCACTTCTTGACTTGTTCTTGTTTGTGGATCCCCTTGTTTGAATGTTTTTTACTGTTTATTACCCTGGGAATTTTGCCTGCATATTCAGAATTTTGTGGAGAACGCAGCTATGATACTCCCAGTTCTCAAATTTGTGGTGTTTTCCTTGGCCCCATTCTTGCTACTTCTGTGGTCAACCTTGCCAGACTTGTGGTCCAAAATCACCTCTTCTGCTTGTCTTGTGGGCAATAACCCGACCAGCCTCCTGGATCTCCCCAGTGGTCTCCTGTTCTCTGGGGAGGCCATGGTAAAGAGTTTAACCTGCAATGACTTGGATCTGGGGGACATTGGTTTCACCCAGTCTGCTTCTGCAGGCAAGGAGAGGTTGATGGTGCCCATTCCCAGCCCAGAGAAGTGCAACTTGGTGCCCCTCCAGGCCCCTGCAACACCTCCTCTCACTCCCACTTGTACGCCCTGGTTGCTCATTGGTTTGATGCTGATGGGATTGAATGACTACTTCCCTTGGCTATCCCCTGTGTCTTCCCTGTGGTCCCCCCTTCAAGCGGCTGTCCCAGTTCTCCACTGGGCGGCATCCTGGTGGTATATTGCACCAGGATGGGAGCCAAACTTATTTAGCTTAGCCCCCCTCTCTTACACATTTGACAGGGTTGCCAAACTTGAACATGCATAAACTGCAATCAAGATGCTGTCAATATGCTGATGAGATAAGCTGAGGTCCGGTAATCTATTGAAGTCCCATGCCAGACCAACATGGCTGCCTAACTCTGGGGGCTGAAACTAGCAGTCTGGGGAACAGATGGACTGACTAGTAAGAGTTGGAAGCGTTATATTATAATCTGGCAAGAGGGCTTATCCACCCTATATAAGGTGCTCTCCCAATTAGAGATTGAGAAGAATATTCACCCTTAAAGATAGAGATTAAAGGATCTCTATTGTTGTATCACTACTAGCTGACACCTAGTAGTCAGAAGTATCCAAGTAGAGCACACTATTGTTTACTTGCAGACCTGTGTATTTCTCCTACGGACTTGGAATAATGCCAGGCTGTAGCCCCGCCTAGACCCAATTGGTAGCAGAGATTGTCCTCATACAATCTATATCAACATCTCCACTATAATGAATAATAAAGATATTTCCTCAAGACCACAAAATCTTGACATGCGGGATGGATTTGAGTCACTGGATACTTGGACAGTCATGTGATATTGCTTGGTTGCCATTTCTGGTATGTCAAACTGTATATTGGGAGGGCACCAAATTGGGCAATGACTGCAGTTAAGTGGGTTGGCAGTAGCCAGAATACTTGTACATCCAGATCCTTGACAGAAGTAAGTTCTACCTCCTTGTTTCTAACTGTTTTTGTTGTAGTAACCTTGGTGGGCTTCCAGGTCAGCTTGGGGACCCTAGGGTTTATGCTCCATATCCTAGCTGTGACGGAAATTGCGGGATAGTAAGAAGCTGTTTCTAAGTGATAGGGAATTACCACCCAAATCCACATAGAGTTAATGATTAACCACCAACGTGGCTTCAGATATCTTTTTGTAAAATTTCCAATTGTAATACTAGGATTAAGTAGAATAATTAATCCTAACCAAAATAGCCCAAGATAAATTGCCTGGGAAAGAATCAAAGTGTCTTCAGAATAAAATTCAGGACATTGAGAGGCAACACAATTATCAGTTTCCAGGATAGGGGGTAGCTCCAAGATTGGCTTGCGTGAACTGAACACTGGGCAGCACCAACAACAAAAAGTTCCAACTGCAGGGCCCCATCTTCCAGAAATGATTTGGTTGAGAATGATGTTGTACGGAATATAGCGTAACAACCCAACCACAGGATACATTTTGAAAAGTAAATTAGAACAAGGGATATACTGTAAATTCAGAGCCTAAAGGTAAAAATACGGGATTATCAAATTCTTTTGAAGGAACTCACCAACTTAATGGAATAATTTTCATCCCAGAACAAATCACTTTTTTATATAAAAGGATGAAAAATATTCCAGTAAGTTAGTGAGTTTACACAAAAGAATTTGGCAATCCCGCATTTTTCCCTTTAGGTTCTGAATCTACAGTATGATTTTTATTGAGTAAAATTTTGGGAGGACTCAACTCTTAGAGTTGAAACAGTGAAAATTATTCAATATATATCAAAAATTGACTAAGCAATACCGCCTGGATCCTGGCCTCCTATTCCTTCCACATTGTCAAGTAAGTATCTGGTCCAGGTTGCAAAGAACTCTTGTGTGACCAATTTCTGACAGCCATACTGATTGACAAGCTCGTATTGGGTGATCCTCAAATTACGGCAATTTATCAACATCAATTTGCAAGGAGGAATTGGTTTCAGCTGACAGACTGGAGCAGCTGTAATTCATTTTCAATTGACTGTTTGATTTAAATCCATTAATTTGGTCAATTTCAATAAAGATTTTCTGGCTTTTTGAGCCTTCTTACTTGGGCGGATAATTCCTGGCATGATGGAACCTACTGTGACACTAGCAGCTTGTGCTCCTTGAACTGGCTGTGTCAGTGCAGCGTCACTATTGAACTCTCCTCTCCCGTCTCCTTCCTGAGTAGGCACTTGGGTTGTACTAACTCTGTTCTTTGACCTGTGGGGTCAACTGCAACCACGGCACACAGTGGGTGCATTGTCACTCTGTTGTTGTGTTACTTCCATTTTGAGAATTTAATAAAATATTAAATAAATTTCAATTAAGACACTCCCTAATTTAAACTTTTTCTTTTATCTGAATATGGATATTTAATTAATATTTTCCACCCCCCCCCATATCCCAATTATAGATTTTTTATTTCTTAATTAGTTGCTTTTGGTTTTACCACATCCATTTTGAAATACCCCAAATAATTTCCACCCTTTTCCAAGATTTTAGGCCAAATTAAGCACCCAACACAATATTTTTAAAATTTATGCCTCAGATTGTGTATCATATTTTAGATACCTTGGTATCATTCATGATTAAAATTCATTGCACACAACATTTGAGTGATTTTGTTTACATAGTGAGTTGCTATTGTGTTTCAGATTTGGGTTGAGTTTTGACTCACCACGCTTGAGTGTATTTTGTCACCAATTCACATAGTAAACATATGTATATTGAAAGTCAACTCACATCATTTTGTTTGTGAATCAATGTATTTCAGATTGTATTTTGAATAGTTTTGCTTTGCGCGTGAGCACTTCTTTGTTGTGTTGACCCATTTTGCCCATTAATGCCAAAATCCCTGTTAACAGAGTGTATATTTCAACCTGATAGTTGGATTTTGTTCAAATCTAAAAAAAATTTTGTTCAAAACTGAGGTATTTTTGGTTGTTGCCATAGCTTTTAAAACTACTGTATCAAAAAAGTTGAAATTTGTTACTTTAGTTTTCAAAGCTATAGCACTAAGTAAAGAAAACTGATATTTAAGCAAAATTAACTCATCTTTAAGAAAAACTAACTCAGATATAAATGAAATTAATGGATCTCAAATGAAATGGAAAAAAACCCAGATCTATTTTAAATCAATACAAAATCATTGTTTTCTAATCTTGTTTACATCTAAACTATTTAGTTTGAATCTCAGTTGATTTTTGTTGAAATCTAAGCTTTCTTTCCTAAGAGACATAGCTTTAAAACTACTGTATGTGACTGTCCCAATATTGTTTATCTCACCAGGTTTTAAAACTACTGTAAAAATCAATCATTTCAGTAATCCAGCCAATCAATTACCACCTAAATGCAGTGCAATTTTGCTGCCTCAGCCTCAGGCCTGCCTTGCTGCTTGCCCCATGGATAACTGATCCCTAAATTTCTAATACCAGATATATAACCAGGGAATGATGAAGTATATGAGCCTGCAAACCCTGTATATCAGGAATCCACTTAGTAGGGAATAACTTCCCTAACTTGTGGGCTTGAGTGTCAGGGAGCCAGCCTGTAGTTGGTTTGGGCTGGTCAGTGGGAGGACGCCCCAAAGTCATGGGGGAAAGTGCCCACCACAGGATGGGTGCTAACTTTACAATGCAAGAGAAAATTTTCCTAGTAGGGCCCAGGGGCTGTTGGAAGGTACCATAGAGTCAACAAGGCCAGTAAGTGTAATATAGAGGACACCAAAAAGCTGGGTATAGATTTTATTGGCGGGGGTCTTGTGTTCCTGTGGGTGAGTGGGTTGGGGGGTCACTGGCGGTGACATGTGTAAGGAGTAAGCCAGCTTGGGAGAATACTCAGAGAGATATGCTGAGCCGTGGGGAATTGCTAGAAGTAAGAATAATTCAGACATCTTGGTGTCTGCTTCTGGTAAATGGTAGGCCAGAAGGGCAGGGTTAGAGTAGTTGTTCTATGAATGTAAAAGTGTTAAGAGCAAGTATGGGATAACTGGGGAGAACCAAAGGTTAATAACACTTTTATTGCAATAATGGTGATGAGCAACTTCCAGGTAACTCCAGGGTATAAGTATGCTCATCTGCTATGGAAAACTTTTCTTCTTTGGGCTGGGTGCTGGAGTCTACCTAGTCTTGGGAAATCTTGGTGGCATCAACTGGCGGTGGTGCATTATTGGCTGAGCCCGGATAAAGAATTTTGGTTTCCAACTTAGTCTTAGGGAACTTTCATCATCCTGCATCCCGCTGGGCCACAGAGACAGGTGTTGGACTTGGGTCAGATTTTGTGATACCTCATTGGCAGAGTGTTGGTGATCCACAAAGAAACTGTCCAATTTTGGGCAACTAAATGCTAGGTCAGGTGGGTCCACGTCCAGGCACAATTCACAAGTGATCAGTGCTTCTATTGTAAAATACGAAGCCTGGGTGCTGATTTCTACAAATAGTTAGTCTACTAATTCTTTATCTTAATACTATACCTATTATGGTATAGTGACAGCCTGGGTAAGGACAGAAGAATATAAGAAGATAATAAGACAAAACTAGTATCTATTTGATATGTTAGAAGGTTGTATAGTGGGGGCAGGGGAATTATTGCCAAAGGAAAGAGGCACCAAAAAAAGGACTTGTCATATGGAGGCAGTGGAGAAATGGCATTGGAAAGTGCCAGGGCAAAAAAACAATTGGTTTCACGCGCCTTGCCAAATGGAGGAAAGTGGCTCTTAAATGCTTCAATTCTATTATTAGCCACAGAAGTAAAGACTGAGCTCTATGCACAAAAAACCTTTAATTCAAATAGCGCTTTTTAGGTGCAATTAAACGAGTTTACAGGCATAGAATAGCAAATGCGGCAAAACAAGTGGACAATTGAGCAATTGTTCTATTGCCTTTAACATAAACGGACTATGTTTTGGATGATCCATTCAATAACACAACAGCTTCATTAGCCAGGATCAATGATTTCTCTGAAATTAGGTTGGTTCTTAGTTTGAGTCCAATGACCTGCAGGCTGATGGTTTCTATGAATTCGGGTTTCAAACCTGGGGGCAGGATGTTGTATCTTTGTTGATTGGCAGTGATTCATTATTAGGATTGGGTCTCAAATCACACAGGCGGGACAACGTCCCTTTGATGGTCAGTAGGCAAATGTCACTTGTGACATAGAGCCCCCAATTTTAATTTCTTCCACAACAGAGCCTATAGGGACTAAAATCATAGCAAGATGTCCAAATTGGTCTAATTAGAAAAATCTTCCCAAAAAGGACTAAACCAAACTAATAGGTAGTATCCTATCAAGTAGGTTAAGAGGTA